>CM060444.1:92393784-92460898 GCA_030545235.1 Helianthus tuberosus
TCGTGCGACCCGGCGGCTTATGTGCGACCTATGGCCTACGCCTCCTATATCTTCAGGGCAGGCGACGTGAACTCTGATTCGATCCGGGTATTCAATCCCGCCGCTGAGATGCTCAGTTGAGTCCTTAACCTTGATAGGAAGATGGCTTCTTCAATAATTCGTGCATAAGGGTAAGGAACTTTGGATGAACTAATGCGAATGGGTGTAAGCTTCGCTGTTCGGAAAACACCCAGTGCTGACCACACTGAGAGACACGAAAGTGCAGGTAACACCAGTTGGCGAAGTGGCGTTAAGCATCCCTAGCGGTACAAAAAGAGAGGTCGTGATGATATCATCTACGTCCGTACCGCTCCTCGTGGAGTAAATCCCGCATCCAACCAAGTCTTTGAACAGGGAACGGATTATCCCACTACCGCTGGCAGGCCAGCCAGGCTGTGAGCATGGTGGGGACGGGCTTCCCAAAAAGCCAGCCCGGGTCGGGGTCAACATAGGATGAAGTGGACGGCCCTAATGTTGTGTTGGCAAAGCCAACTTCTTGGGTTTTGGGCTGAGAAAAGCGGACGTGGGGACTCGAGTCGGGGCGCAGCGTAACTAAGGGATTCCATTTAGGGCGATACAAAATGGGCAGGCATGGGCGGTCTGGTGTCCGAGCCGATTGGTCAGACAACGACTACTTCATTTATTAGATTAGTATTAGCCGCCTGTCCCAGAATGGAATGAGATGGAATAGAAAAAAAAGGGAAGCGCTCTCGGGTAGGTTTTTGGGAGGGATAAGCTTGTGAAGAAGGAAGCTTATCCCCGCCCCGACTGTCAGCTGCTGGCTCTCTCCATCTCTCCTAAAATTCCCCTGGGTTTCGGTCCGAGCTGTATGAGGCAGAAACTCGTCCCATGTACGGTTCGAGGGCCGAGCCCCATCCCAGTAGTAAGGGTGCGGCTTAGGTTAACTAACACAAAGAAGATACAGTTCACTCAACGATTGCCTTTGGGTTCCGAACTCCATATAGGAGAGGAGCGTTGTTGCTTGCAAGGTCTCGATTATTTACATGGACCCACTTTTCATTCAATTTGTGGGAATTTTCTGATCTATAAACCGTCCCTAACTAAAGATCGGCTCATGTTTGAGGATGATGAATCACTTCGTGTCGACCTGTTGCCAATAAACTTTTCGGCCTCATATGAGAATGGAAAACTGGAGCATTTTCTGCATCGGTGGATGAAGAATCACGAACATAAGAATTTCTGGTTGACCGTGTTCCTAGAAAAAAGATACTTTCAAGAAACGACAAACACGACTGAAGTGGCTATACATACAAATCCATTTACGGATCTATATGCTCCGATTGGAACTTCCAGTTCCAGAACAGGTGGCTGGTATACTACCATAATGAAACTGCCTTTTTATTTTCTTTATTCGGATCGGATTTACGTTGGCTTCATTGGGGGGATCGCGTAGTTTGTTACGTCAGCTCCAAAAGGATAAGTTGCCTTGGAATCGATAAAGTTAAGTGTAGTTCATAATTGCATAAAAGGAGGAGAAGTAGAGGCACTTCTTCGACGGTTCCCGTACGCCCGGCCTGCCGGCCCGCTCTGAAGAATTCATAGGTCGGCGGGCAGGCGAGACAGAATGGGCGACTACTAACCAAGACAAGCCCAGTTCCCACCGATAGGCGCTGGTAGCTTGCTTCCAAGCCTTGCCTTATATGATAGTTGTGCCCATGGCCCAAAGGAGCCTTAAGCACTTGTACAATGCTTCAAGTCAAGGCTCCCTCCCACTCTTTGCCCAGAGCCTTGACTTTCCATGTTTTTAGTTAAATGTGCGCTAGCACGCTACAACTAGCACTTTTTTCTCTGATAGACTCGCTTCTTCAAGCTCCGCCCCTTATTGAAAAAGAAAATAAATAAAAAGCGCTAATGCGCCTTTACTTTTTTGAGGAGATATAAAAAGAAGCAACCTTACTAAGCAAACGTAGGCTTGGGCTCGAAAGCAAGAAGCAACGGCTTTCGCGCTTGTTGGAGCTATTAAGCATCTTAGACTATTGCATTCCATTTTTCAGCTGGACAGAAAGGTGGAAACTTTCTGCGGGATCCTCTTTTTGTGGGATGCTCTTTTGCGCTACGATGTACTTTTTTACTCTTTATGTGCGCCACTCCTTCTTTTGTCCTGTATCTGTAGCTGCTTTTCCCGCACTCTCTTTTATCCCGCCGAAGGTCCCCCTTACATAATAGGGGTTAAGTTAAGGGGGGTGCACACCATGGTCAAATCTGCATGAAAAACCGGGGGGAATCTTGAGTCTTTAGTATTATGCTCCGGCACCCCTATCTCTTGAAGGCTCGCTGCTCCCGCATTCTGATTGATCCTGTGCAATGTTGTAATCATGCTGTTCCTTTATCCCCCGCTCCGCAGCTGCTGGAGACTTAGATTTTGAGCCTTTTGCGGTACTGATTGATGTTATGGGGGATTACTTGGGTTGCCCGGGCTGTTTGTTTGCGAAGGCCGAAGGACTTAAAAATAAGTTTATTGTGTTATTGGACAGAATCGGTGCCGTTTTCCCACGCCTCATTTTCCATAATATGATTATGAGCTGCAGAATGCTTGAAGCTGGAATTTTAGCATTGAATTTGGAACACAGGCCAAACTACGCTCCTAGGCTCCCTTCTTCGAGGTTGATTCCCCCAGATCAAATGACAAGGAGCCAAAAAGCAAAGATGGCAGCGGAGGAATACAGAACGATCTGGAGATACAAATGGAATGGCATTAGAGGCTGCTTCTATGAAAGCACCTGAGTCAGTGATGCCAACAACTTGTATGAGAGAATGCTCTAATGGACAGCATGGAAATGCTAGTTCATAGAGAAATTAACCCACGTAGGGAAGATGATGAGCAACTGGGATTCCCCATGATGGGAGATAAGGCCTTGGTCCTGTCCCACTTAGAAGCAGAAGCTAAGGGCTTCCAATGGCTCCAGCTGAGACAATCACTTCACCATGTTCACGAACCATTGCATGGTGATACTTCCGATTCTGGTCTCTATACACAACCCCTATTGCCGTCAGACCAAAGCATAGTTCCTATCCGATCAGGGAGCCAATCCGAAAGGGGTCAGAGCTATCAGTGGCTTCCTCCCTAGCTCTACTGGTAATGCAGATAAGGAGGCCAGCTGTAATAGCTTGCATGTCGGTCTCTCTTACGTAGCAAGGTTGGTACACAGAACTATCATGCCAGACTAAAGGAAGCCAATCAATGCAAATGATTGAGAGCATGCCCATTACACTAGCGGTCAAGTGAACACTTTCCGAACACTAACCCAATTGGATGGGAAAGTTAGCATTCACAATAAAGACTAATAACAATGAGTGAAGCAAACTTCTGACAAAAATAGAGGGGATCATCTTCGACTTCTCATGGACTAGCCCACTTACCTATTTTGCGATCTCAAACCTTGGAGAGGAGTCTAAACCATCTTTTAGGGTTATATTCAAGGGGATTTCCCAATGGGCAACTCAGGAACGACTGCCAAAGCCGCTGCTGATGAAGATCAGACCAGAAGCAAAAGTGTTGATTGTAGACCAGGTAGAAAGAGAAGATTGATGAGGAAGAACCCAATCAGGAGAGAAAAAGCAATTCCTCTCCTTTCAGTCGAGCTACTTCGTTCCTCACCTCCTGGAACAAAGGGCGCTTAAGTAAGAAAGTCAGATAGGTAGGGTTCCAAACCTGATGGGAATCGAGCAAGTGGTCGTAGGTGGACGTATCAGAGGGCGAGAAGAAGGCAATGAAGATACGCTAGTTTACCAAATTCATTGCATGGAGGTAGCATCCGGGCAAGGACCATTCACTTCAACAGATTCATCTTTCCTCTTCCTTTTCCATGTGACACCGGCCCTAACTATAAGTAGTCATTAACACGAGAAAGACTTACTTTTTATCGATTCGGGGATAGAATCGACAGACTAAGCACCAACTAGATCGCCTGTGAACAAACTACGCACCAAGACATTTGAACCTCAGATTATCTTATTCATAGGCTACCGAGGGCCTGAACGCGTTTCGGTAAGGTCAAGTGGCATTCCGGTACTGACCTAATCGACTGTTAGATCTCCAGACTAGGAGAAAAAAAGGTCGGAAAATAGAATATGTTTTACCCTTTCCTTCTGTTGTTTTCCTTTTTCGCCGGGAGACTTGAACAAAGGAAATATTTCAGGAAACGGGCTATTCCCTCAATGAATAAGAGTTTTCCAGAGAATTCTGGAGAGATTTTTCTTTGCCAACAATCTAAGCAGGATTATCCATCCCACTCCAGAAGCTTGCATTCACGAGTATCTCTAAGCTTTTGTGTGACATGGATCTTCCTTGTATCTCAGAGGTTGCGTATATAGAAGATGGATTGGTTTGGTGCGCATGATGGAGTAATCTCTTCGTCTAATCACGAGACCACATGTACTTTATGTACTTTATCTGGGATTGATTCCCGTTAGGTGGATTGCTTGCTGTGCAGCTAACTATCGACCCCTTCCTTCTCGATCTTTATAGGACTTATTAGTAGCTTGAAGTCTGTCTCCTTTCACAAAATCCCTAAGAGCCACTTGGTCAGAGAGAGAGAGAGATAGACGATGTTTACATCGCCTTTCATCAATGCATTAATTTGATGTTGGGGCTAAACCTCTTCTTGTTTGGCCCATGAGGATACTTTCACTCTACTTGCTCTTGTTGCCTGCTCCTCCGCTTGTCACGAAAAATTATGCCTTGAAGAATGAATGACTTAGAGATCAAACTCCAATGCTAGGAAACTTCCGAGACTAAAGCCCCCTTACCAAGAGCACAGTGATAAGCAGGTATAGGATCCAGCAAGATGGGAGGAAGGAAGATTCGAATGATAGAACGGCCGACAGCTACTTGGTTAGGCGGCTCAGTGAGACAGGGGAAGGGCGAATGAAATGGTGGCTCAGGGAGCCAAATACATGAATAAAGGTAGACTGTAGAGCTATCACTGCTTGACTGCTATAGTGAATCTCTTACTGCCTCTCGTGAGAGAGATCCTTGAGTGGAATCGAGGCCGCTGGAAGTTGTTAGCTAATCAACTTGCTTGCAAAGCGGCGTGAACTCTTTCAGACCCTTGCACACCTTTTTTAGCCGGCCGGTAACTAAACGGCTAGCATGACTTTCTAACCGGCCTTCTCTTTAATAGAAATTTTAGAGAGTAGATTCGTTCAATATCCAAAGCACTAAGACTCGGTTGACAAGTTCATTGGCAAGACCGGAGGGGCTAGGTCGGAAATCAGGTTGGTTGCACATTGCTTTGTATTTAAAGCAGTGTGCGGCCTCTTTGCAGAAGGCCTATGCTGGCGATAAGGTGAAACCCGAATTGCTACCAGTGCAAGTGTCCTCTCACTAGGAGCAGTTACCCTCGTATCATCTCGTCTTTCCATAGAAGATTGATATTACGGAAGCTGATATTTTTGTGCAATTCTATTTGTCGTTCTTCTCCTTGTCTAAGATTATTGTCTTAGCCAAGCGAGTCTGAAAATCGACTTTTACATCCATTATCAGTCCTGTTGATGATATTGAAGCCATGACAGATGTGGTCTCGGACATGAAAGGGTGTCTGAAGGATCTAATGTTGCGGTATGTACCGCGGGTCAGGGATATTCCGTTGTATCAAGGGATGTCTTTTGATCCAACTTGGAAGGCTCTCCCTACGCATCGTTTGACGAGAGAGGTGTTGCAGAAGCGGGCCAAACAACCAAAGTCGAAGGTTATTTGCTTCACTTGAAAGTCAAATTTTCACTTCAAGGCTTTAAAGAAAAGAAACTTATAGATTGGCTTGAAAACTCCCTAGAGATAAAAATATTAATTAGAAGAAGAGGTCTTTCTTGATCCTGGAGAGGTAAAGATTGAGACATGTTGTCAGAGTCATTTCTATTGCTACCTAAGAGCCCTACCCCTACTTAAGATATTGCTTTAAAGGCGTTGGTTGAGTGACTGCACTTGCCCCTTTGACTGCTGGATTGATTGACTTTGCCAACTTCAAACCCTACTGTTCTAAGGATAAGGAAAGGAACTGAAAAGGGATGAAAATATAGCTCATATTCTTCTCTTCCTTAGACCAACCATCTATCTAGTTAGGCTCCTCGGTGAAAGAAAGGGAAAGATTTTTGAATATTAGCTATTCCGGAGCACTCTCTTAGCTTAGCTATCTACTCGGAAATCTTATCTAAAGCCTACAATATTTGACTTCTCTCTTTTCCTTGAGATGCTTCCAGTGCGCTTCAGGGGTTCTCGAGTCGGGTATCCCAAGCTTTAGAAAAAAGAAAAGAAAATTGTGGTCTCGTATCCAAGTTGCATCAATCAAGTCAGGGAAAGATTTTGAATAAATAGAATATTCCTAACCAGAATCATGAATTGGATTCAACCAATATCTTTCTATTTGAAGCAGTGTGCGGTATGCCTTCAATTCAACAAGCATACGCTGGCCAGAATAGTACTGAGATTTCCGTCTCTGTTTAGCTGGGATATCCTAGCAACATTCCGGCATTTCACCGTAAGAGGATCCTTCAAGGTGATTCCAAAAGTGATTTGCTTGTCCAGTGGTACTTGTCTCTTTTCTCCGAAGGCTATTAAATTAGCTAAACCACGTGGGTGGCGGTTGTCCATGGATGTCCCTTGGGCCTCTTCTTCATCGGATACGAGAGCTGGAAGAGCAGCTAGTAACAAGTGAGGGAAGGAACCCAAGGAAAGAAGAAATCAAAGCTCTCAAGCCTGGATATCAAGATTCACGTGTGAAGGGACAAGCAAAAGGCTTCTTGGTATAAGAAAGAAAGTAGAGCTCGGCAAGGTCTTCTGTGAGTGAACGAGATGAGAATCGAGGCTGTGTTGTTCCACTAGGGTTGGTGCTTTCTTCGCGAGTATGTCTGTTGATGGCGCTGTGTCCTATCTGCTCAAGGAAAGCAGCCCAACTCAATGTGTTATGCATTAGCGGCATTTGCTACATAATCCGCAAAAGTTGTCAGATATTTTACTATAAGGTAAGTGAGGACTTCTTCCAAGAACGGATTCTTCAACATCTTAATTAAGTTGATTTGTTGCTGCTGATTTCAATAGCCAAGTCAAGCTTTCCAGCAGGCGAGACAGATGCCGATTCTACCTCTGTCAACTACCTCTTTATTTTCTATTTTTATCACTCTTTTTTCCATCAATGATTGCCACGTGAAAGCTCTAAGTCAAGAAGTCAAGCCAGCAAGAAAGTCCGAAAGTTAGAAGGTAGGGTTTCATCATCCTAAGCTACCTCACCTCCAGTCTATGCGCCCTTAGCTAGACAGGGCTAATGCTTTGGTCATACTAGATGACGAGGCTTACCGAAATACCTTTGCCGTAACTCAGAGAAAGAAGGCCGCTCAAGCAGAATCCGAATACGACTCTCGCTAAACAAGAGCTCTTTACTGCTAAGCTGATCACAACTACATATTCAACAAAAATTTTGACAACCAGGAACAAAGGGTCAAACCCTAATTCTCTCTCTAGCTAATGGCGACATCTGCTTTTCTCGAAACCCTTGATTTTTCATCGTGATTTGTCAAGATCAGATCGACTATTAGAGGTTCTTACATCTAATAAGTAATCTGTTTTTGCGGATTGTTGGATTTTTGGCTAGGGTTTTCTTTTCTTGTTAATCGCGGCCTTCATTTTCTGTTTTGAGCATATTGGATTGAATTGTTGGTAAATCGGTATTGATTTATCAGTATCTCTTTCTGATTTGTAAGATTCATGGGTTAGGGCTTTAGCTAGTTTAGGGTTTTGATTCTGTTCTTCGTTCGATTGGGTTTGTCTGGCCGACTTTGCTTGTGTGTGGGGTGTTCATGGTAAGCCTACTTTGTTGTTTCTGGATTTGGCGAATCGGGTTATTGATGTTGATGGGAATACCCTAAAGCCGAGACGTGGAATCACGTTGAACGAGAATAAGAATACAAGCAGCATTGACGAGAATTCTAAGGGTTCGGTTCCTGTCGGACTAGAAAATCTGGATGCTAACTTCTGGGATTCTCCGAGTATGGGGTACACACCATTTTCAGGTTTTGATAAAGCTAATTCGGTGGTCGACCAGGGGTTGGATAAATCGTCAGGTTCTGCGGTTCCTATTTCCTTTGCTAATGTAGTGAAGAACACTAAGGAAAACGTTAAGGTGAACTTCAGGGTAATGGAATCTAGCGAAGCTGTTGATGGAGCAGACGTAGTTATTCCATTGTCATCGGTTAAACAAGTCACAGACAGGTATGCTAATACTTTGTACGGGTATTTTATGGGTAAACGATTGGCATTCCCTGTGGTGGATTTCTTTGCAAAGAACAACTGGGTCAAATATGGTCTATCTAGATTGATGATGAATGCAAACGGGTTCTTTTTCTTTAAGTTCAAGACTAAACAAGGGATGGATCAAATGTTAGAGGATGGCCCTTGGTTGATAAGAAATGTTCCGATAATTTTGAAGGAGTGGTCAACTTCTATCAAGATGGAAAAAGAGGATATTAAAGTTGTTCCAGTTTGGATCAAGATGCATGATGTGCCGTTAGCGGCGTTTACTGAGGATGGTCTTAGTTTGGTCGCATCTAAGATAGGGGTTCCAAAGATGTTGGATTTGTATACGGCCATGATGTGTGCTGAGTCTTGGGGTAGAAGCAGCTATGCTAGAGCTCTCATTGAAGTGCAGGAGGGAACTGAATTAAAGAAGAGGGTAACTGTTGCAATCCCATCTTTAGATGGTGCTGGTCATTCTAAGGTGGGGGTAAAAATCGAATATGATTGGGAGCCTTTAAGGTGCTCTGCTTGCTGCGTTTTTGGTCATGAAGATAGCTCGTGCCCAAAGAACCCTCAAGTTGCTTCGAGTGGGGATTCTGGTAAGAAAAATGATGACTTTCAGGTTGTGGGTGCCAAGAAGAAGAAAGCTAATAACCAAGGTCTTCATATGAAAAATCAAAAGCCAAAGTTAGTCTATAGACCAGTTGTGAACCCTAAGCCAAAATCGTCCTTGAGGAAGCCGATGAACAATCAGGTATCAACGTCAAACCCTTTTAATATCCTTAAGGACGATGATGGAGGTCAGGGGGTATTACTGTGGGTCGTCTAGAGAAGAAGGCCACGCAGTCTTATGACAAGCAGGAGTCAGATGAGGAGGAGGTCGTTGAAGTCTACAATGAAACTAATTAATTTATGACTTCGGGTGCTCATCCTTCATCTTCTAGAGCTAGGGCAAGCAACTCCTCCCCAAAGGGATCCAATGGTTAGACATGATGTGATTCGTTTTAAGGGGTTGCCGGTTAGTGGCAATTTCATCTTTGATGATGGAGGATGAGTCGTTTTCTGGTTTTGGTGTGTCTTGGTCGTGTCTACTTTGTTTCTTGATGTAAAGTAGGCTAGGTTATGGGTTATCTTAGAGGTTTTGTTTTTGTTTGGGTTACATATACATGGCATGTCTTGTATATGAATTAGTGTGGAACACATCCTCACTACTGGTACTTAATTGCGGTTGTTTTTAATAGAATCACCGGGGTAACCCTTTACCCAAAAAAAACTTCATATTCAACAACAGCAAGAAGACGACTGTAGCCCGCTGAAAGCTTTGAACATTCACTTTTCTCGGGTTCCTAGCCCAAAGGTTCTAGGGTTCGAGAGATAAATTCCTACTATAAGGAAGGGAAGAAGGTAATCCAATTAGTAAAATGCTGCTTTCTATTGGTTCACATTCAAGCATGAGTTAGTTCAGAGTCGGCAAGGGGAATCAGAGAAAGGGCAGTTTAGTCAACAATCATGACCATGGGAACATTTGTTCGCTTTATAGGTACCCCCGAATCTACTAGTCATCGCCTTTGAGCTGGGAAAAGCATTTACCTAGAGTCGGCTATTCCTGATTCAGCAAAGGAAAGAAGCCTTGATCCCAAGACTAGCTGCGTCTTTTTCGACTAGTGAGTTGTTGCCTAGCCTTGGTCACTGAACTCGGTCACTGAAAGACCTTTCGAGTCGAATTCAAGTGGAAATAATAGCTGCTTATTCTTCTTAAACGGGTCCATCTTCTTTCGTTCGTAAATCAAGAAAAAGCTTTTGTCGGCTCTGAGGCTGAGGAAAGCCGCTGACCAAAAGCTAGTGTTCGCACCCCTTTCGAAACGGAATAAAGGGAAAAGTGAGTTGCAAGTCGAGAAAGAGAGAGAACTGCCTAAAAGGAGAAGTCAAAAAATGAGTCCTCGTAAAGCCTAAGGTAAGGAAGGCAGTTCACCAGGTAAGGCCTCCCATCCGCTAGTTCGGTCGAGAAGAAAGGGATTCCTTTGAAAGAATGGGAACGAGTGGAGTATACGAAGCGAAAAGGGAAGGTGGGAGGGGGTAAGGTAAAGTTGAGATAGGATCGTAAACCGCCACCCTTCCGCATCCGGTTGAGCCGATTGATCGAATGGCCCCATCAACAATAAGGTGGACTTCAATTGATGCGATAAGGTGTTAGAAGCACCCTGACGGGCCAAGGTATGCCGATGGATGGAGGCGGCTGTATGCTGCATCTAAGAGTTTAGTTCCATGAGACTGAATAACATGGCCTGAAACGAAGTCAACTCACTTTGCTTAACACAGGGCAGTAGAGCAGGACTTATTTCTCAGCCTCACCCGTCATCCAACATGGATCGCACCAGCGTCATTTAACTCGCTTAGTCCATCGCTGCTTGGCTCTACTTCAACCACTACAACCTGATGGTTCCCTTGCAGCTAAAAGAATGCGATAGAACACCTTTTCTGACATCAGGAGATGAAAGCAGTCAAGCAGGCAACAAAGTCGAATGCTTGACTTACGGATAAGGAATTCCCGGAAAGACTTCTTGATTGACGATGCATCCAGCAGGAATCGAACCTACGAATTTGCCCGGTTGGGCGCTTTAACCATTCAGCCATGGATGCAAAGAGACCCAGCGAGTGAACTAGGTTTTGCAGGACTTAGCCTGTTACATATACGGTTATAAAGCAGGAAAGGGCCGCCCGCTCTGCAACTATCAGCCCGAAAGGGCCGCGACTCCCAATTCGGCAACCTGACCTACTCCCTGACGAGATCTCTCTCTCCCTCTTTTTATAGGCAAAGGAACAAACTTTATTCCATCCCGTAGCCGGTCGGTCGGCCCGGGCGCCCAGAGGTGTGGTTTTGGTTATTTATATTACATCAGCATGTGCGGCCTACCAGCTATCCTTTCGGAAAGCTGCCCCTCAACCGCTTCTGAGGTCTTTCTAAACAAATCCACATATAAAAACCTAATCAAATTGACTCTAAGGAACCAAAAACCGGACGGAATAGTAGGTATGAAGTAAATTGCCCAATGTTTCCAAATCAGTGGTCTCTTTTCCCCTTCAGAAGGACGCCCTGCAGATTATCGTAAATTATATTATTTTTCCAATAAGGGGGCTTCTCGTCTAAGAAAGATAGTTCCTCCTTGATCGCAGTATGACATTTTTTTAGGGTTGTAAGGGAAGAAGGAGATGGGTTATCGAAGCCATAGTCGCTTACAAGCGACTTTCTCATATTTTCATAAAAGGTCAGTGCCTATCTCTACGGTAGCCTCTGGATATTCTTGGATGATATCTTTTTCAAAGAGATCCAGATATCTAGAGATACCATCAATAAGAGTAGTTCTTATGCCTTCTTTTTCATTAAGCACTGCCTGCTCGAGCGTAAGCTCGGAGTCGGAGCTTGATGCTTCTTCGGAGTCGGAGCTTGATGCTTCTGGTGTTCTATCAGCAGGCAACATCATATTCTCTATGGCGTTGCTTCCGTGGTGACGAGCGTTCTAACAGCACAACCAATCACGAAGGCCAGAGTGGAGGAGCAGCCCATCTAGTTCAGTCGTTAGGTCGAGAAGAAAGGGATTTGTGACAACCCTCATAATTACATGTATCCGTACGATTTATTAATGTTAATTAAAGTGATTAATGACTGTGCTGAATTACTTGACTGCTTTCTGATTACTGCGTCATACCTACATGTGCTTTGTAACCTACTAGTCTTGTGCAAAAATTTGACTAAATGGTCCTGTATGCTTTCCTACGTGTTGGGAATTAAAAGTGTTACAAAAAGATACATAAAAGACACTAAACGATATAACTTAGCACTTTAACGGAACGATATCAAACCGAACAACCGGACAATACCCGGAACACCAAAATAATGCCAGAAGCACTGTTTTTATTTTTTTTGAGCTAGTTATGGTCCCCGAACACCCTAACACACTATATACTACATAACACACATAAAGCACTAACTAAACATTGGATCTCAATCAAGATCACTAACCAACCTAGTTGAAACCCAACTAAACAACCCCCCCCCCCCCATATTACGGTTACAAGGGTGGTACCCCACCCTTGATTTTCTTGAATCGTTTATTGAAATTGTTAAGCACTTATGAAACATATTAACTAATGGTTAATAAGATGTTGGAGGATTGTTATTATAAATCCTTTAGACATTCACCCTTATCATCTTCATCACTCAAAACCCTCATACTCTCCTCTCTCCCTCTTGTTTCGGCCGACCCCAAACCACACCACCATCACCCTCATTCAAATTGTTCTATCTATTCTACAAGCATACAAAGGTGCTACAAGGTGTCCAACGAAGCTTGGTGTTCTCGAAAGTTGAAGGACCTTCTCTATTTGCTATTAACCACCACTTTTCTTCTCTTGAACATCCCTAGCCTTGAGCTAGTGGTAAGAACTCGAATCCCTTCTTTTACATCTTATGAAAATGGTTAAAGTAAGATACATGATGTTAATCTTGAAGAACACTAAGAATCAAAGGAATGAAACCTTAACATAAGCTTAAATCGTGAAGAAACTATGTTATTTTAGTGTTAATATGATTGTTGATTATTGTTTATTTGTGAAAATGATGTTGATCATCATGTAGCCTTGCTAGATCATGATTAAAAACATAATCTAGCAAGATGAGAGGATGAACATGTTAAAGATTATGGATCATCCTCACTAAGTCGTGAACTTGAATGAATATAATGTTTCTTGTAAAATGATGAACAAAGTAAGTTTAGAGTCTTGTAAATCCAAATATTTCAAGTATGACTTACGAAGAAACCAAGTTAAAAATACTAGTTTTACTAAATCTTGGTTCTTACATAAATATACATTTTTTTTGGGTAAAGGGTTACCCCGGTTAAATTTCATTCAACAACCAAATAAAACAAGTGAGGAATAGAGTACACCTCAGTTCTCTAGAATGACATGCCATTGCTAGAGTTCACTCGCAAAAACAACAAATTAAAAGCTCACATGCAAAAACAAAGCAAACAAGTCAAAATCGACAAACAAGCACCAACACACGGCTCCAACCAAACGAGCTCAGAAATCAGCCACACTCATCTTAGTCCATCAGCAACTCTCGAGGGAGACTCCAGTCGCTCAAAACTTGACTCACGTTACTCGTTCTTCTAAACTTCATTGTATGTAATTTCATTCTAACGGTCATAAGAATCACCTCAATAACTTGAGCCGCACTCCTTTTATTTGAAGAGAACAATCTGCTATTTCGTTCTTACCAAATAAAGTAAGCCGACGCCGCCACCACTAATTTGCCAATGATGTGAGAGGCACGTTTTGACTCCGCATGTTGTAGTAAATAGCTCATAATCTCGTCCCACGTCTTCTCTATTGTTTGCATACCCGCCTTCTCGCGAACCACATACCAGACTTGAGATGCAAAGTCGCACTAAAAAAAGAGGTGATCATGAGAGTCCGGTCCCGATGTACATAAAGAACAACACACGAGGTTGTAGTTAGCATTACCCGACGATCCCCACTTGGACATAATATCCTGCGTTTTTAGTTTCTTGCAAACTATAAGCCACATGACAAAAGAATGCCTAGGGATAGCCTGAGGAAACCATACTATACGATCCCAATCAACCTTCTCTTGAACCTGTCGAATATCGTTCCACACTCCATAAGTGCTATATTCCATATCTTTGCCGTCTCTAGAGCGCCAAATAGTCTTATCTTGCACATGATGGTCCAACATGACATTAGCTAAGTCATTTAAAGCCGGATATCTAGTCACCCATGTGTTCGGCCATACCCACCCTCCGTTTTGAAACATATCCGCAACCGTGCATCTCATATCAAACCCCGCATTAGCTATCATTATCGGTGTAATAAAGAGATTCAAAGGGCATAAGGTATCCCATGTATCAAACCAGACTCTTGTGTTAGCTCCGTTACCCAACTTAATCCAAATGTGTTGACATATGAGTGTTCTCAATTGAAGTATCTTCCGCCAACCCCACGTAATGTTATTCCGAGCAGGCACATCCCAAAAACTTCTATCCCGGATGCGATACGAGTGAACCCATTTAACCCATAATGATTCCCTATGAGTCAAGAGACTCCAGATGTGAGCAACCATAAGAGCATTATTCATGTCAGAAATTCTCCGGATACCCAACCCACCTTCTTCCTTAGGCAAACACACACGACTCCATTTTACTTTCGCCTTACCCTTTATATTATTACCTTGAGCCCAAAGAAATCTTCGCATCCTATGTTCAAGATCATGGACAATTCTTTTTGGTAATATAAAAACGGAAGACCAATAAACATGCATAGACGATAACACTGATCTAACAAGTTGAAGATGACCAGCAAACGACAAGCTTTTTGCTTTCCAATCAGTGATTCGGGATTCCAAATTTTCAACAAGCTTTTTACAATCAGAATAATTCAATCTAGATGAGATAAGAGGAACACCAAGATACCTAACCGGAAGAACGCCTTCATCGAACTGCATGATACTACGGATTTGATCTTTCACATAATTCGGAACACCTCCAAAAAAGCAGTGCTCTTCGTCATGCTAGGAACCAAGCCCGACATATTCTTGAAAAGATTCAACGACTCTAGAATAACAGCAGCTGAATTAGGGTCACCACGAGCAAACAAGAATAAATCATCGGCAAAACATAAGTTAATAATTCTTTGCTCTTCACACTTATAGTGGAATCTAAAATCAGCAGTAACCTTGACTTGCTTTTGAAGAATCAACGTAAGGACCTCCATTACCAACGTAAAAAGATAAGGAGACATAGGATCCCCCTGGCGTAAACCTCGCTTCCCTTTAAAATACCCATGAAGATTCCCGTTTATAGCGATAGAAAACGTAGTAGAAGTAACACACGCCATAACCCATTTGATCATCTTCTGGTGAAACCCAAAACCATGTAAAATATTATCCAAGAAACCCCAATCAACATTATCATAAGCCTTCTGAATATCAACTTTAAACGCACATCTCGGCGGACCATGATTATGATGATAGTTGTGCATTAATTCCTGGGTTAGGAGGATATTATCTGAGATCTTCCTACCCGGGATAAAAGCTGACTGATTAATATTAACAACATCTCCTAGGCCTTCTTTAATACGAGTAGTGATAATCTTACTTATGCACTTATAAAGAGGATTACAGCAAGATATAGGCCTATAGTCCGTTACAGAATCTGGAGTCTTAACTTTCGGGATAAGAGAGATTACCGTGTGATTCAGCTGATTTAGAAGCTTTTCGTTCTCGAAAAAATCTTTAATCGCTAAACAGACATCCTTCCCAATAACATCCCACGCCTTTTTAAAGAAAACAGAGGTATATCCATCCGGGCCTGGCGCCTTATTCCCTGCAATAGCAAACATAGCATCTTTAATTTCATCATCAGTCACTACTCGGACCATGTTATTTGCTTTTGCCAACGATATCTTGTTTCAAAAGAGATCCGTATTCGGCCTACAAGTAACCTGACCGACACTCCCAAAAAACTTAGAAAAATGATCAACCAAAGCTTTGGCCGCTGCCCCTCCTTCGTGTAATATACCACCTGTATCACGAATCGATCGAATTCGGCTTCGGTGGTTTTTAGCTTTCACAACGTTATGGAAGTATTTCGTGTTCGAGTCCCCAAGAGTTTGCCAATCGACTTTCGATTTTTGTTGTAAGAATACGGCTTCATCATGGATTGCATCCTTATATTTTTTGAAGAAGAATACTATGTTTCGCTAGGACATCCGCATTGGCCGGATCCTGGTCCATAACACCCTGCCAGTCATCTAATTCCTTTCTCGCCTTCTTTACATTCTCATGCAGATTGCCTTGTTGAAAGAATAGTTTCCGTAACGGGGTTTTGAGTAACTTAAGCTTCATAACTACTTGATACATACGAAACCCTGTAATCTTTTTACTCCAGATCTGATTGACTTCTTCCAGAAAACCAAGCTTCTCGGCTACTAAATTAACGAATTTAAACGGTCTTGGTTTGTCTTTTGCAACACTCGACAGCTTCAATATGCATGGAGCATGATCCGAGACCCGAAACGGATGAAAGTAAGCTCCAGCATTAGGATATTCAGTAATACAATTAATATTGCACATGATACGGTCCAATTTTTTAAAAATAGTACCACCTCTTTGCTGATTGTTCGTCCATGTGAAGTGTAAGCCTGTACTATTAACATCAAAAACTTCAATAGTATTAACACACTCCCGAAATTCCCGTGCTCCGATGCTATAATTAGACGAACCAGTACTCGAGTCATCATGAAATAAGGAGGCATTGAAATCCCCCATAATTACCCACAGCTTATCTCTCATAAAAGCGCTATGCCCACACAAATTACTCCACAAGTCCCTTCGGTTTCTATAATGATTATCCGCATAAACAAACGAACAAAATAAGGATTTTCTATCGAGTTTAAACATCACTTGAGTGTGAATCACCTGGTCAGTTTGTGAGAGAACCATAACATCAGCCACATTAGGATCCCACCCCAGCATGATCCGAGTACCTTTCAAACAGCAACTAGCATTTGTTGTCCAAAACCATGAACTGAAAACTTTCTGACACACCTTGGATACATTTGACACGTCAACGTGAGTCTCCATGATAGAACACACCTGAACATGATTATCCACAACTACCTGCCGAACCTCATAAATATACATCATTGTTAGTGATTAACAAAGTAAAGAAACACATGTGTAACAAGAAAGATACATGAAGAAGTATTTTTTAGAAAATATGAACATAAGTTGTAAAGATTCATATTCTTTAAAAAATGGAGTTTTTAAAGAAGCAAGCACACTTTAAAGGGTAACAAGACTTACTAAATACACTAGTAAGTTACTACACATTTTTATAAACTTTCAAGTTCATGAGTTGGTAAGTTATGCTTGTTTTTAACAAGGTTGGTAAGTAAATATTGTATATTGTTGATTGATGATTGTTTGGATGAAACTTTGTAAAGAAAATGATATGCTAATAAGCATGGACGCCTCCATTTACAAAGTAAACTCTGGCGAAATTTTCTAAAAACTCCAACACTTAGAAATTATTTTCTAACAAGTGTTTACAAATATGTTTTAACTTTGTTTTTCAAAATAAACTTCGCCATGAGTTTTGTTACAAAAATACAAAGTATCGGAGGTTGATTTTTACAAGTAAGATGGTTAAATATATATTTAGAATATATACTTTATATTAGGACACTTGTGTGGATACTTGTTTATTTTGTGAGATAGTTATATTATTTTAGGGTAAAATAATATAACTTAACAAAGTACATTGACATTAGAATTGTGTGGTATGTGATAGAAGTAATGAGTAGATAAACCGTACGTAGGATACATGTTATGCGTGCACGAGAAACTGATTGTTATCTGTACCGTATTAGGACGTGCTTGATTTCCTGATTAATAGAGTAATTAATCTAACCGAGCAAACCGAGGTGAGTTCACACTTTCTATAAGGCATGGGATTCCCGGTGGTTTGGGAATGGGTTAAGAAACTAAAATGGAACCTACATATCCTCCTTGGGTAGGATATGTACCGCCATCCTGCATAGGTAGGATGCCAATATTAATCCTGCGTATTCTCCTTGGGTAGAATACGTACGTTCGTCCTCCTTGGGTAGGACAACAACCTTAAAACTTACTAGACAAAACTCTATCATTAAGTCCCTCATCTTATATCGACTTAATCGCCGAGGCCAATGGCGAGCGGGTCATTAGTTAATAGCGCTATTAGGTTTAACAAACCTCACACCGTGCCAGTCGGACGGGCGTGTACTAATGGACTATGGCAAACTGTCAATGATGATAAACATTGACGTAGGGCACAATTATGGTTCGTCAGTTGTCGATATCATAACGGTCTAGTGGTTCACATGGGGAAGTCCCCACTAATTATGGGTATGGTTTGGGAAAGAAGGAAATTGGTTAATCATATTTTCAACTATGGGGTAACCCCCCCATGACAAGTAAGCCGACTAAACAAAAGCTATGTTTTTGGAACAAACTAAAACAAACACCCAACCGTGAACTCACTCAACTTTATTGTTGACTCGTTGTTACATGCCTTACGGGTCGCTAGATTGCTTATGGAGCTTGCACGAGGAGGAGATCGTTGTGGGATATGGACTGTTATGTCCCGTGCTTAATATTTAAACTTTATGAACTTATAAAACTTATGTTTTGGTTTTTACGTCTTATGCTTCCGCTGTTTAATTTGGACTTGGTTAACTAGCTTTTGATCACCAATTATATTGTGTGGTTGGACTATAACTATTTCAAATACATTGTTCAATATGATTGGTGGCTTGATCCTGGTCATGTCACGACTCCAAGCGGTGATACTCCGCATGGTGGATTTTGGGGGTGTGACAGATTGGTATCAGAGCCATTGGTTATAGTGAACTTGGTTTTTAAAAAGGGAAAAGCTTTTGACAAAGCCAGACTATAACCTGTACTGTGCTCAACGATCCACAACGACACTTCGCTCCACGTGCAAGACTCAACACTATAGGTAATACGGTTTATGTTTGTATTGCCTGCCTGCTAGTTTAAGTAGCGCGTTTGATCATGGTATGCTTAGTTAGCGTAACGACTATTGCTTGAAAACCCTGTGTGTTTGCTCTCTTCTGTCACTCCACACTTACGCATTTTCGCGACACCCTTCTTACTTGTGTTTCCTTCGATGTGCAGATCATGAGTGGACGCCTGAATTTGACTCAAGCCCAGCTGACGGCTCTAATCAACGAACGAGTTGCTGAGGCGCTCGCAGCAACTCCAGCAGGAGGTATAACCTGCCATTTCGACCTATCCTAGGATGATTAGATCCTACTCTTTTTTTGGGTAAAAGGGTATACCCTAGTGATTTGTATTACTATCAACCAAATAAAAACAAGTAGAGGGCTGAAAAACCACTCTAGTTCATTGGGGTGACATGCCACCTCCAATGTAGAACAAGCAAACAGCTAACTAATTGACTACATGAAAACAATTAAACATCTAACATCTAGATGACCATAAGAATTTTGCTATTCATCCATTATCACGTCACCCGATGCAATCCTCCAATCTTCCAAGATTCTTCTTACCCGCTCAGAATTCTTAAATTTGAACGAGTGCAGCTTCAGTCTAACTGTTTCCTTTATGATTCCTTCCACTTTCTCTGGCGGCCTTAGTTGGTTTTTGAAAAACCTTGCATTCCTCTCTTGCCATACATAATATGTTGTCGCAGCCATTAGAAGCTTTGCAATGACTACTCGGGCTGATTTTGACTTAGCTCTCGGAATTAGCCAGTTAGCAATCTCTTCCCACTTACCCGGAATGTGACTTATACCACCTTTCCCTCTTAATGAACTCCATACTTGATTTGAGTAAGAACATTCAAAGAACAAATGATTATGGGTTTCAGCATCCTGCTTGCATAGTAAGCAACACATCAAGTTCATACAACCAGCTTGTTGATTCCACGCCTGAATTCGGTCTTGGGTGTACAGCTTTTTTGCAAATATCAGCCAACAAATAAAAGCATGCCTTGGAATAAAAAACGAATTCCAAACCAGATTATGCCAAGTAGCAGGCTGGCCGTGGGTTCTAAGGGTGTTCCAAGCCAACTTCGTGGAGAAAGTTTCAAGATTACCTTCCTCATTCTTCCATTTATATACATCAGCTCTCGATAGGTATAGTTGCAAAGGGCTTAGATCATACAGAATAGGAAATACATCCCTCCAAGCCGCTGGCCAATCCCACTGAGAATCACGAAAAACTTCCGATATGGTAGAACGAATAGAGAGGCCTTCATGATTTTTTTGTCTAGGAGAGACATACAAACTAAGAGGACATATGTCGCACCATCGGTCAAACCATAAAGACGTCTTTTCACCATTTCCTATCTCCGACCAAACATATTCTCTAATCATAGGCCTCAGAGTTAACAATTTTCTCCAGCTCCAGCATATATTATTTTGAATAGGAATGTCCCAAAAACTTCGATTTTTTAGTCTATATGCATGTATCCATTGTACCCATAGCGAGTTCCAAACCGAGAGAATACTGAAGATATGATAAGTCATGAGCGCTTTGTTCACATCAGCTACCTTTCTAATCCTCAATCCACCTTCATGTTTAGGTAAACACACAATACTCCATGCAACTTTGGCTTTACCCTTGGTTATTGCCCCTTGACTCCATAAGAAACTCCTCATTTTATGTTCAAGATCTTTAACTATACTCTTAGGAAGGATGAATACAGATGCCCAGTAAACATAAAAAGCTGAAAGAACTGAGATAATAAGTTGCAACCGACCCGCAAAAGAAAGAAATTTCGCTTTCCAATCCATTATTCTCTTCTCCATTCTCTCAATGAGTATTTTACAATACTTGTTCAATAATCTGGTAGCAATAAGTGGAACCCCAAGATACTTAACAGGTAATGAACCCTCTCCAAACGGCATAATATCAAGAATACGCTGCTTGGTTCGGGCTGGAACATTACAGAATAAAGCAGTACTTTTCGGCAAGCTAGGCACCAATCCAGACATGTTTTTGAACGCATTAAGGGAATCCATGATAATTTTTACCGATTGAACTTCACCTCTAGTGAATAAAAATAGATCATCTGCAAAACATAGGTTCACTATTCTTTGTTTATAACATTTTGCATGGAACCTGGATGAAGATTCTATTCTAGTTGCCTGTTTTAGAATGGATGTTAAGACCTCCATAACCAGCGTAAACAGGTATGGGGACATTGGATCTCCTTGCCTTAATCCCCTTTGCCACTTAAAATACCCATGGAGATTTCCATTGATACTCACTGAGAAAGAAGACGAAGAAACACAGCTCATAATCCACTCTACCATGGTCGCGTGAAAGCCAAATCCCAAGAGAACATTCTTCAAGAAGATCCAATCCACTGTATCATATGCTTTTTGAATATCCACTTTGAAAGCACATCTTGGAGCTCCAGTATTGCGATGGTAATTGTGCATGAGTTCTTGAGTTAGAAGAATATTGTCCGAAATACGTCTACCCGGAACAAAAGCCGACTGGTTTAGACTAACCACATCTCCAAGCCCTTCTAACAATCGATTTGATATAATCTTGCTAATGCATTTATAAATAACATTGCAACAAGAAATAGGACGATAGTCAGTAACCGAAGCTGGAGTAGGCACTTTTGGAACCAACGCGATGATCGTATGATTAATCTCCTTCAACAAACGGCCAGATTTAAAGAAGTCTTGGATTGCAACAGTAATTTCATCACCAATTATATGCCATGCTTTTTTAAAGAAAGCCGCAGAATATCCATCAGGACCAGGAGCTTTGTTATCATCTATTGAGAACATAGCCGATTTCACTTCCTCAATCGAAACATCACGGATCATGTATGTCGCAACCTGGATATCAATAACTTTTGGAAACAAATCCTGAGTAGGGAGTCTTGTAGTTATACCTTTCTGGCCCAAAAAATTCATGAAATGATCCACCACCGCATTTGCAGCCGCATTACCTTTAAAAGTGTTTCCATCCCCATCTTTAATAATGTCAATACGGCTTCTATGGTTTCTAGTTTTCAGCGAGTTATGAAAGAATGATGTATTCGAATCACCCACTTTCAGCCAGTGTACTTTAGACTTTTGTTTTAGGAACCTCTCTTCATCCAGAACCGCTTCCTGGTACCTAACAAGAAGATCAGATTCTCGAGTTTGGATATTAGCATCAACTGTATTCTCCTCAATCTCCTTTTGAATCCGGTCAAGTTCTTCTCTAAGCGATTTAACCCGGCTATGAAGGTTACCTTGTTTTTTGCACAAAATTCTGATTGGGTGCTTCATAGCTCACAGCTTTTTTACAATCTTAAACATGGGCACTCCACTGATGTTCTTCGACCATTCTTCATTAACCAGCTCCAAGAATTCTTTTTTGTAAGCTATAAAGTTTTGAAACTTAAAGGGTTTAGGCTTACTAGTAGTCACAGATGGAAGCTTTAGAAGACAAGGAGTATGATCAGACACCCTATAAGGTTTAAATATAGCGCAAGCACCTGGAAATGTATCCAAAAAAGAAATGTTTGCCATGACCCGGTCTATCTTCTTTAGAATACCATTCCCCTTTTTCGGCTTTTGCGACCAAGTAAAGTGAAAACCAAAACTGTTAACATCCGAAATCTGAAGAGCCTGCACACAATCCTGGAAATCCTTCATACCCTTTGATATTTAAGACGAACCCCCCACCTGATCCTCCAGAGAAAGCGCTAAATTAAAATCTCCCATAATAGTCCATGGCTTATATTTGACAAACCCTTTATGCATCTTTAAGTTCTCCCAAAGATTCCTCCTATCCATATAGTCATTTTTCGCATAAACAAACGAACAAAACATCTCCTTGCTATCATTTTTGAATAAAATCTGAGCATGCATAACTTGGGGAGTCTTAGATACCACCATCAAATCCACTAAGTCCAAATTCCAACCCATCAAAATTCTCGTTCCTTTTGAACAAATATCCCCATTCGAGTACCATTTCCATCTACTAGAAATTTTGTTGCAAATACCCACCAAATTGACAATATTGACATGTGACTCAAGGATAGCACACACTTGAATCCCATTATCATTTATGAAGTCTCGAACCTCTCTTTGTTTCAGGGGATGGTTCAGGCCCCTTATATTCCAACATGCAATACTAGACATTGGAAATGTTCACCGCAGGAGTGCTTGCCCCTGTATTCATATTTCCATCCATCATGAAATCTGATGTTTCCTCATTTATTTCAATCACTTCATCATAATCAGACTCATCATTTTCTCTAGTTCCACTACTCGTACCAAGACAATCAAAAGAATTACCCAGCTTGATCGGAGGCTGAAAATTCGAAGACTTTGCACGATCATTCGTCTTAGTCTCCTTGTGAGCGACATTACTATGTTGTTTAGAAACCGGCCTTTACTCATATTTAGGTTTTTCCTTTATAACCACTCCTTTTTTGTTTGCTTTCTTTTTGTTTTCCACCACAATATAACCATCTTCATCTATTTGTTGTTTTTCCTTGCCCCTATTAACTTTCATCACATTCCGAACCTACTTTGGGCAATTATCTACTGTATGACCAAACACACGGCATGTAGAACATCTTGGGGTGGCCATTCATACTCCACTTTGATGTTGCTATTCAAATATCCCCCCTCTTCCACATTCGGGATAGCAATTGAAACTGACTCCTTTAGCTCTTTCTCAGCATCCAATTCAATGATTGCACGAGCATAGCTACTCTTCCCTCATGAATCAATGCACATATTCGTTGTTTCCGTATCCAGAGTTTTAGGAACACCGATTCTAGAAGCAATCAAACTCAATCCATCCTCAGTATAGGCTACGAGTGGAGCATCATGCATTTTAACCCACACAGGAATTTTTTTAAGTTCCTCCTTCTTGATTTCCATCTTTGATGACCACGGTTTCAGAAATATGGGAACATTACGTATTAACCAAGGCCCTTCTTGCAACACTTGCTCCATACCTTCTTTCGAATCAAACTTGAAGAAGAAAAAACCTCTAGCATTCATCATGCTCTTCTGCAATCCATATATAGCCCAACGGTTCTTAACAAAATATTCTACTACCGGGAATGCCAACCTCTTTCCCAAGAAATAACCAAATAGCACATTGTTGCATTTTTCTTGAACTCTTTTGACAGATTCTATTGGTATTGTAACTTTAGCATCACCATGAGTTTCCAAATTCTCGAGAAAACGAAAATTTATTTTACCCTTGTCCTGGTTCCCCTTTAGTTTTTCAGCAAAAGAAGACGATCCGGACTTAGGGTTTACACCAGAAAAAACCATATTCCCTCCCTTATAATCCATACTAACAGGACTAGATATAGCCTCGAGGCCATCAATTACCGACACATTATTTGTAGCATACATACCTCTTCTTGGCATCAAAGTATTACCTTCAATGTTCGTGACCTTTAACCCAATACCACGAATAGGGGCTGTTCCCGGAGTTGAAACATCCTCATTCACATCGTTTGGCTGCGGGTCTTGAAGAACATCGATTTATCATTCTTTTCAGAACCATTACTAGTCTTTTGACGATCATTCCCATCAGATTCTCCTACTCTCTCCATCATCACGTAAAGAAATCAACCATGCAACACATTACAACGTCACCACAGCAAGCGATGCAGCCCAAAGAAGGAACACGTAAACCCTAATCCTTTAAAACCCTAGTATCAATCTTTAACCCTTAATCGATTAAACTAGAGTATCAATCTAGCTAAATTAATCTCAGTTAACCGCAATCAATAACAACCAGTTTAATAAATCAGGGTTTCAGATTGAATCACTAAGGCGGCGATTGAAAAGCAAAAAACAGAAACTAAAAAACCCTAGTTTTGGTTCGATCCCTAATGCTAACTAGTTCGTTATAGAATTTTGAAAGATCAAACCTCTAATCACAGACTGTTATGCAAAAGATCACAAAGAAAAACAAGGGAGTCATGAGGAACCAGAAATCGCCTAAAGGAGAGAGAGCATTAGTTCTTGGGCCGTTCGTGACGTTTCTTCCATTTTTCATTATTAGATCCTACTCTCGCGAACCAACTCCTGTGCTTAACCTTGTCTTTATTCTCGCACCACAGGTCAACATGCTCAGCCTCCCGTATGTACGTTCAAAACGTTCATGGATTGCCGACCTAGTACTTTCAGTGGCATAGAAGGAGTTGTAGGTCTTCTTCACTGGTACGAGAAGATTGAGTCTGTTTTTGAGATGTTTGAATGCCCTGAAGATCGTAGGGTGAAATTTGCTACTGGAACACTCGAAGGTGCTGCGTTAACCTGGTGGAAAGCACAGGTTCAACTGCTAGGGCTGGCGGTTGCTAATGCCACCCCATGGAATGACTTCAAGGAATTGATCAAAGAAGAGTACTGTAGTCGTGACGACATCCACAAGCTAGAGGTGGAATTTTTCAATTTGAAGATGACGGGGTCTGAAATCGAGGCATACACAAAGAGATCGAACGAATTAGCGATCTTGTGTCCTACTATGGTGGATCCTCCTATCAAGCGTATCGAGCTGTACCTTAAGGGTTTGGTGCCAGAAATTCAAAGCCACGTGACCTCAGCTAATCTTGGCACCATCCAGCAAATCATCCGGTTGGCTCATCGTCTCACTGATCAGGCAGTTGAGCAGAACAAGCTGCCCAAGCGTATTAGTGCTACTACTACTGATGCTCCTAGTGATAACAAGCGCAAGTGGGATGGAAATTCGGGCAAGGGTTCTACTTCAGTTCAGTCTCAGTCCCAGCAGCGAAAGACTGATGACTACCAGAGTCCTGGTCAGCAATCTTCTGGTAGTCAAGGACAGGGTGGATACCGAGGGAACCGCCCCAAGTGCAACCGATGTAACAAGCATCATAGCGGGCAGTGCCACAAGGGTCATTGTCTGAGGTGTAACAAGTTTGGTCATGAAGCAAAGGATTGCAGGGGCGCACGACCAGCGAATCAGAATCGCCAACAACAAGAAGCTCCACAGAACCACCAGCAGCAGCAACAGCAGGGCAATAAAGGATGCTTTCAGTGTGGCGCTGAGGGCCACTTTAAGAGGAACTGTCCTCAGCTGAACCAGAATCAGAACAACAACAACCAAGAAAACGGGAACAACAATGGAGGTAACAATGGAGGCAACAATGGGGGTAACAATAATGGCAATGGTGCCAGGGGACGTGTTTTCATGCTGGGTTAGGGTGACGCAAGGAACGATCCCAACGTTGTGATGGGTAAGTTTCTTCTGTATGACTTCTTTGTTACTGTTTTATTCGATTCGGGTGCCGATACAAGTTATGTGTCCTTAAAAGTTAGTCATATGCTTAAGCGCACCCCAACACTTTTGACCACCAAACACACGGTAGAGCTAGCAAACGGTAAAAGTCTCGAGGCCACACACATAGTTAAGGGTTGTAACCTCGT
The DNA here is from genome assembly GCA_030545235.1 of Helianthus tuberosus. Taxonomy (NCBI): domain Eukaryota; kingdom Viridiplantae; phylum Streptophyta; class Magnoliopsida; order Asterales; family Asteraceae; genus Helianthus; species Helianthus tuberosus. The sequence goes on from CM060444.1 coordinate 92,420,111, forward strand.
CCTAGCTGGTCAGACCTTCTCTATCGATCTTATTCCTATTGTTCTGGGTAGTTTCGATGTTGTTATTGGGATGGATTGGTTATATCATCAGCAAGCGGAGTGTTTCAGGATCGCTCAGAACAACCGACTTCTTCACTCGTTGATTCCCAGATCTAAAATGCAAACCGGCTGCTTCACGCATCTCTAGCCAAAGACCGGCATTCAAGACTTGAAACCTTCACTTTAGCGGTTGTGTGCCCGAAAGTGCCTTTCTTTCCTTCTTGCCTGGGTTAAGCTCACTTGAGTTGAGCAGCTTCGCGTTTCCTAGTTCGCTTTCTACCTTTGTTTTCGTATTAGAATCTCCTATTTCAACCTTCATGCCAAGCAAGCTTCATGCTGAAACTATCTTCCTTCTTTGTCTTTGTGCGAGACTGGGGGAGGAGTTGAGATCTAGTGCGCTAAAACTCTTTTAAGAAGGAATGAGTTCCCACCCTTGATTGGTAAAATTGAAGCTATACCCCTAAAGTAGGGTTCTTGCCTTTCCGAGCTAGTTGGAAGCTATGCATCGTGAACTGCAGCGTTCATTGAACCCTTTCTTGCTTGAAACCCTTCTTTCTATTCTCTAATATCGTATGGCAGCTTTTAGTCCCATCTTCAGTTTTGGGACATTGTTCCTATGCCTCTTTTAAGAGAAGCCCTTATAACGAAGAATTCAATACATTTTCGATTTTTATATAGAAATGAGACAATACAGCCGAATTGACATAAAAGAGTCTGAACTTATTGATCAACCCTCTTTGTTGAAGTTCCTCCCTTAACAGTCGATCATGCGATCACACTCGATCTTTCCATCCGACTACACTCCCCTACTTCAATGAGAACTCCCCCTGACAACAAACTATTTTCCCATTATGATTTCAAAACACTTAAGTTTGTTTTAATCAAAATGGTTTTTCCGGAAAATTAGTTTTGTTTGCCCCTTACTTGTAGGTTCGGGGTCATCACATCACCTTGTTCTCTTTTAACCATTTTGAAAAATTTAACATTATTAGGTCAAACACCACTATCACTTGTAGAAAATCAAGTACAACTTAATGTCCTTGATTAACCACTTGTAAAACGAAATATCACACTTACCATCCTGTGAATTTCTCAAGAATGACGCCGATACCAGCTTCACACTTACCAACCTGGAAGCTCTGGCAAGTCAGATTTTTCTATTTGAAAAGTTTCACCCAAGCCTGACTGTCCTTGGGTGTATTTTGAGCTTTTCTCTTTTCTTCATAAAATTCTTTTACTCCTTTTTCCTTACCATCAGCCATCTTACTAAAAATATGTTTAACATTGCTATTAAACATTTTTTCAGCATCAACACCTTTTGATTTTAGGTTTGCAGCTCGTAATGGTGGAAATTTCTCATCATTCATTAAAGAAACTGTTTCTTCCTTTTTTACCTCAACTTGTGGCTCATCTGATTTTGTGGAATCAGATTCATTGCCCGAATTTGGCTTGTCTGACTTGGATGAGCCAGATTCATCGCCAATAACTTTCTTTTTCTTCTTGTTTGTCCTCAGATTTGCATCTGAAGAATTCGATTTGCTTGACTTTGCAGTCGAGTGAATCGATTCATCAGAATTCTTATTCGAACTAACAGATGAACCCGAAGACAAAATCTTCTCCAAATACTCTCTTGCCTTCTTCCTCTTTTTCCTCAGTCTGTCTTTTTGCCCCTGCGAAAGCTTCACTTTCTGTTCTAGAACCTTCTGTTCTTTGGGCTTGACATTGACTGGTTTCTTTGTAGTTCTCTGAGATTCAACCCTTGATCTTCCCATCGATCTTCTTGGGCAATCTCTGGCAATATGTCCTCTGATATGGCAATTATAGCATCTTCGTGTTTCAAAATTCCAATTCCGGCAGTTAACAGCAATGTGTCCTCTAACACCACAGGTATAGCACACTTTGTTATCGTACCATCCACTTCTGTCAGTCCAAACCTTCAGATCATAACATTGTTTGGCTTGGTGATAATCATTTCTCCTCTTTAATGCTGGATTTGTCTTTTGAGCACTGTGGTCAAACCTGCACCACTTATTACCATCATTTTGTGAGTTTTCATTTACAATTTTTTTTTTTTGATTTTTTATAATGATTGGATGACTGAACTGATGAGCTTTTATTTTCATTTTTAAAATTTTTCAAATTTTTAACTTTTTGTTTCTGTTCTACACTCTTCTTAACAGGTTTTTGCTTAGAACATTCACCTGTTTCAGTAGATTGCAAAACAGTATTTTTAATTTTTTCTTGTAAATCTAAAAATATTTTTCTTTTCTTTTCTTTTTCTTTTTCATCATCAGCTTTGTCATCGCAATCTTCAATTTTGACCTTGTCAAAATTTGTGCCATTGTCACTTATTGGAACAGAATTGATCGGTTTTGGACAAACATATGATGTAGAATTCACAAAACCTTTCAATTTATTCTCAAGCTCATTAATTTTATTCCGAGCAATTTCAGCTTCGTTTTCAAGCCGAATGATTTTCTGAAGATGAGAATTTATCTCAATCTGTTTTTCAAGATTATTTTTAAAAATATCAGATTTTTCATCTTCTAAAACCTTCATTTGACTTTGAAAATCTTTTTCTAATTTTTAAAAATTTTTGTTTTCTAATGACAAACTCTCAACATTCTTCAAAAGTTTGTCATTTTCAGATTTTAATTTTTCGCAGTTCAAGCGCAACTCCAGAATCTGTTCATTATCAGCTTTCTTCTCAGCTTTCAAAGCTTTGTTTTCCAATGTCAAATTCTCCACGTCTTTCAAGAATTTCACATTGTCTGTTCCAGATTCATCACATTTTGAGCATTTTTCATTCATCTTTCCAGCATCAGCTTCTTTCTTTGTTTCCATCTTGAATGTTCCTGCACAAAAAGTTTTAACAAAATCAAGAGGGTTTGCATATTCATCAATAAAACAACCTCTCTTAATATCATATTTCATGACATTTTTTGCAGCAAGACATACAGAAAATCTTTTTCTCATTTCAATGATCACATCCAAATTTATCTTTTCTAAGTCCCTTTTCATTTCATTCATCAACTCTTCTTTTCTTTTTTCTTTATCAAACTTATGTGAACTAAGCTTATTAATGAATTCTCTATAATGAAGCTTTGAGAAACTAGCATCCCTTTTTAGTTCACTTAAAAATTTATCCCACTTTAAAGATAATGCATCAGCAAATTTTGCAAATTTTTCAGCATTTGAAACCCTTATCTCATATCTATCTAACTTATCAATCAACTCATCAAACCGTCTATCCAACTGTTCCAAAGATTCATGTTTCATGCACAAAAAAATTTTCGAATCTTTTAATCCAAATGTCCTTCTTATTCTTCTTATCAATCCAAGATCCAGAAGTCCAATCATTTAAAACTTTAAGATTCTTGTTTTCCTGTTCATCAAACACTTTAGCCATGAATTGAAATTCTTGAATAACCTGGATAGATTAACAAACACAATTAGTACAAACAATATCAAATAATCTGAAACTGACTGACACTTGATTGACGTGAAATGATGTTGACTCGGAATTTCCACTTTCAAGCGAACCACTTCCAAACGGACAGGACCATTTCAAACGGTCAGGACTATTTCAAACGGTCAGGACCACTTCAAACGGTCAGGACCACTTCAAACGGTCAGGACCATTACAAACGGTCAGGAGTCAGTTTCAAACGGACAGGTCAGTTTCAAACAGACAGGTCAGTTTCAAACGGACAAGTCAGTTTCAAACGGACAGGGGTCATTTTCAAACGGACACGGCTACATTCAAACGGATGATGTCAGCTTTTAACGAACATTTTCAAACGGTCAAGATGATTTCGATCAGTTTTAAGCCGTATTTTGGTCTCAAATTATCAAGGATTAGTTAATATAGTGTTTCGTTTGAAATGTGAAAGTTTTAGACCGTTTCAACCGTGAATTATATCCGAAACAGAAAAAGAATGAGTAGAAGTAAGAATATCCAATGAATTCAAGCTGCAATGGTATGAACTCCTCATCCTGAGCTCTGATACCACTTGTTGGATCGTTGTCGTGACCCGAAAAGTCAGTTAAAGCAGTTCATCTCAGTTTACAGAGGCGGAATCAAAGTAAACCAAGTCACAACAGCTTGTTTCTTTCAATTTCTTTCTATTACGAATTTCATGAGACTTTACAATGAGTTCTGATGAAATTTTGGCAGCACCTCGTCTCTCACACCATGACCTTGTCCGTTTGAAATGAGCATACACATCTCCAATTTATAGACTAAGCCCCTGACCGTTTGAAGATGACATGCCATCCTTCAAACGGTCACGCTTCAAACGGTCAGCATGCTTCAAATGGACAACATGCTTCAAAGGGACAACATGTTTCAAACGGACAACATGTTTCAAACGGACAGCATGTTTCAAACGGACAGGCTTCCTAAAACATGTTCTAACCCTAATTCAAACACTGTTGCTCACTCATTAAGCCTATCTAGACATAAGACTCGATAAGACGTAGTCAACAGACATTCAGTGCACCAACAAGTTTCCATAGTTTCCATAGTTTCCGCCACTAACAAGACTCCAGTGCCTCGTTCAACCAAGTATCAAGTTTCACGAGCCTCAAGAGTCAAGCACCAAAGTATCAAGCATTCTAGAATCATAGTCTCATAGTATCATAGAATCATAGTCTCATAGTATCATAGAATCATAGTCTCATAGTTTCATAGTTTCCAAGCATCAAGTATCAAAATCATAGCATAGGTTTCATCAAGTATCAAAAGTATCAAGTATTACATAGTTTAGGGACTAAAAGTGTCAAATAGATAACAGTCTAGGGACGCAGGCGTTACAGTCTCCCCTCCTTTAGGAGATTTCGTCCCCGAAATCAAGGAAGAAGACTGCTCGAAGAGCTGCGGATACTTGGCCTTCATCTCACTTTTCAGTTCCCCAGTGAATTTGGCGCCACATTTTCCTTCCCATCGAACCTTGAGTATGGGAATTTTGCTGCGCCTCAGTCGCTTGACGCCCTGATCCATGATTTCAACCGGTTTCTCCACAAAGTGTACAACTTCATTTATTTGCAAGTCTTCCAGGGGAACCTGTAGTTCCTCGTCGGCTAGGCATTTACGTAGGTTAGATACGTGGAACACTGGATGCACATTGTTTAGTTCCTGTGGCAGGTCGAGTCTGTACGCCACCTTTCCAATCCTTTCGAGTATCTTGAAAGGACTCACATAGCGAGGAACGAGCTTTCCCTTCTTACCAAAATGAACTACTCCCTTCCAGGGAGATACCTTGAGAAGAACTCGATCACCAACATCAAATTCCAGAGGCTTTCGCCTATTATCGGCATAACTCTTTTGTCTGCTCCTAGCCTTGATCAAGTTATCACGGATTTGAAGAATCTTATCCGTTGTCTCTTAAATGATTTCAGGGCCAGTAAACTGCTTGTCACCAATCTCATGCCAGCTGATAGGAGATCGGCACTTGCGGCCATACAAAGCTTCGAAAGGAGCCATCTGAATACTGGAATGATAGCTGTTGTACGAGAACTCAATCAATGGTAAATGTACATCCCAGTTCCCACTAAAGTCGATGACACAAGAACGGAGCATATCCTCCAGGGTCTGAATAGTTCACACGGTCTGTCCATCCTTCTGAGGATGAAAGGCCGTGCTAAGATTCAAATGAGAACCCATGGCGGATTGAAAAGTTTGCCAAAGACGTGAAGTAAAACGACCATCACAGTCAGAGATTATGTCAAGAGGTATGCCATGACGGCATATAATCTCATCAGTATAGATTCGAGCAAGTTTCTCCACTTTATAATATTCACGAATAGGAAGAAAGTGGGTTGATTTGGTCAATCGATCAATAATCACCCAGATACTGTCGTGACCAGAAGGTGTTCGAGGTAGCTTGGTAATAAAGTCCATAACGATGCTATCCCATTTCCAAACTGGAATTTCAGGCTGCTCTAAGATACCTGAAGGACGTTGATGTTCAGCCTTAACTTTCGTACAAGTAAGGCATTTAGAAACATATACAACAATGTCCTTCTTCATACCAGGCCACCAATAAGTCATACGTAGATCATGGTACATCTTATCGGCTCCTAGATGAATAGAGTAACGGGATTTGTGAGCCTCATTCATAATGAGCTCACGGATATTATCGCGATCCGGCACCCAGATGCGATTGAGGTAGTATTGGAGCCCATTAGGTTTAGTTTCGAGCTGTTCAATCTTAGCGCCTTGGATTTCCACTTCTAGACTTCCTTCATTTGCTGACGAATACTGAGCGTCACGAATACTCGCATGGAGATCATTAGAGATACGCATAACATTCACACGAGTTTTACGACTAAGAGCATCAGCCACTACATTCGCCTTGCCAGGATGATAGTGAATTTCGCAGTCGTAGTAGTTTAGCAATTCCACCCAACGTCTCTGTCGCATGTTCAGTTCCTTTTGGTCAAAGATATGTTGAAGGTTCCTATGGTCAGTGAAAACCACACACTTAGTACCATACAGGTAGTGTCGCCATATCTTTAACGCAAACACAACTGCACCAAGCTCCAGATCGTGAGTAGTATAGTTTTTCTCATGTACCTTGAGTTGACAAGAGGCATAGGCAATAACCTTGTCCCGCTGCATGAGCACACAGCCCAAACCACGGTTCGAGGCATCACAATATACCACGAAATCATCATTCCCATCGGGGAGAGTTAGAACAGGAGCATTACACAAAAGGGTCTTAAGAGTCTGAAAAGATTCCTCTTGCTCGGGACCCCAAGCAAAAGGTCTCTCTTTCTGAGTCAACGTAGTAAGAGGGACAACGATCTTAGAGAAATCCGAAATGAATCGGCGGTAATAGTCCACCAATCCTAAGAAGGAACAAATCTCAGATGCAGATTTAGGCGTACTCCAATTCTTCACAGCTTCGATTTTAGACGGGTCAACATGAATACCTTGCTTACTAACGACGTGACCAAGAAATTGTACTTCATTAATCCAGAACTCACACTTTGAAAATTTAGCATACAAACGTTCACCACGTAAGAGTTCAAGCATCAAGCGTAGATGTCGAGCATGATCAGCTTTAGTTTTAGAATAAATGAGAATATCATCAATAAAGGTAGACGAACAAACTTCTCGTAGACATGCAAGATATCACCAGACGGTAGAGGTAGACGAACAAACTTCTCGTGACAAGCAATCTCGGCATGGTTCTTACGCAACCAATCCATACCGATAATGACATCAAAACTACCCAATTGCATGGGTATTAGATCAATAGTAAACACGTGGTCGTTAAGAGTGAAGGAACAACCACAGAGTATAGAATCAACTAGAATAGACTTCCCATCGGCAATCTCTATCGAAAACGACTTAGGTAACATAGAGTGAGCACAGTTTAACAAAGATTCAAATTCTACGGACATAAAGCTTCTGTCGGCACCAGTATCAAATAGAATCGAAGCATAAAGGTTATTCACAAGAAACGTACCATTAACGACGTCATTGTCGTTACGAGCCTGGTTTGCATTGAGATTGAACGCTCGCCCACGAGCGGCTGGCTGTTGATCCTGGTTCAGCTGAGGACACTGGTTACGAAGATGAGTAGTATCTCCACATTTGTAGCATGCACGAACAGCGTTGACTGGCTTTGGATTCTGCGGAGGAGCTGGGAGAGCTGGTAGGGCTGCCTCAGCTGGGGCTTGCTGAGCTTGTTGAGCTGGGTTAACTTGACGACAGTAAGGAGTCATGTGACCATAGCGATTGCAGTTGGTGCAAAAACAACATGCAGAAGCAACAGGATGATGAAAATTACAAGTGGTACACTAGGGATAAGACCCATAGTACTGCTTCTTCACTTCAGGTGTAGCAGGGTTCTGAGCAGTAGCCGCAGGAGCAGGCTTAGCAGCAGGAACAATAGCATTGCATCCTGATCCCTGTGACTTTCGCCTCTTGTTCTTGCCGCCACTTGGCTGCTGAGTAACTTGATGTGCAGACTTGGAGGAAGCAGGGTTAGGAAACTGCTTATCACGAACGCGGTTGTTGTTGAGACTAGCTACAAGACGGTAGACTTCCTCAATATTTCCGAGTTGAGCTGCTTCAATAGAATCACGCATAGCAGGAGGTAGACCATTGATGTACTTGGTTATCATGCGTTTAGGGGTAGAAACCAAGTGAGGAACAATCAAGCTGAGCTGCTTGAAATGGGTAGTATAAGCCAGATTATCATCACCAATCTGCTTCAAGTGCCAGAACTCTTCTTCAAGCTTCAGTTGTTCATGAGGAGGGCAGAATTCAAGCATCATCAATTCTCGCACCTCAGCCCATGGTAGAGCATAGGCTTCTTCATTCGATCGGATGTTTCTCTCATTTGTCCACCACTCTAGCTCTGCCTTGAAACATTCCCGTTGCACTCCTAGTATTTAGATGTTCCGGGCACTCGTTGATAATGAAGGTAACCTCGATGCTGTCAAACCACTCGAGCATAGCAGTCACCCCATCACTGCCCGTGAAAGACTTAGGGTTGCAAGAGACAAAATGCTTATAGCTGAACTTGGTAGACTTTTCTTTCTCCGTCTTAGAGTCAACAGAAGAGGGCGGAGTGTTTGATCCTTGAATCTCAGAGACGATCTTTGGCACGACTCGAGCGATCTGGTCGGCCATGAAGGACATCATCTTTTTCTGAGACTTTTCCCTGGATCTCTTGAGAGTGTCGGAGAGCTTTCGAGAAGACATCCTAATGATCCAACAAAAGGATCGTATAAGTCTAGGTTCACAAAGTCTTACAGTATAGATTCACACATGATAGATTTAAAGTCTCAGGATTCAATAAGATTCACATAGTTCACAATAGTCTTAACACCCCAACCCACGACCTTCGCATGGCACGTTGTACGAAGTTTGGCAACATGTCAAAAACGCTTATATATAGGAAGTACCAGCGGCGTATCCACCATGCTTCGGGCATATTGCTTCCGCCTCGTACTCGGTGTCATGTTACGTGTCGTAAAACACACTCATTATCATAGATTCACGTAGACTACTCCAATACATAAATTCCAATAGATTCCACAGGTTTCAATAGATTCAATAGATTCATAGATTCCAGTAGATTCAATAGTTTCCAATAGATTCAATAGATCCTCATAGATTCTAATAGATTTAATAGTTTCCATTAGATTCAATAGATCCTCATAGATTCATGTTAACAACCCAAATCAACGAAATCCCGCATGGCACGTGCTACGAAAGTTCGGCAACATGACGGAAGCACTTATATATAGGAAGTACCAGCGGCGTATCCACCATGCTTCAATCATGCCACGTCCCCCTCGTCATAGGTGTCATGCTTCGTTAACCACAACATTAGATTTCACCACTTCTTACCATGTAGATTTACCAAATAGATTCAATCACATAGATTAACCAAATAGATTCCACAACTTCAACCCGAGCCTACAAAACTACGAACTTTGCTTAGCGCGTGGTACAAAGGTTTGGTAACATGCCAGAAACACTTATATATAGGAAGTACCAGTGGCGTATCCACCAGGTTTCAGACATGCCACGTTCGCCTCGTCTTCGGCGCTAGATTACGTTTCGTATTTCGTTTCTCAAACAACACATACTTAGATTACACGTAGATCATACTAGAGTACACATAATTTACACATAGATTACGCTTAGATTGTACTTAGATTACACAAGTAGTTTCCCATAGTTTTAGAATTCAACAACCTCATCACCGGTCTGCAAAGCGCTAAGTTTCGCATGGCACTTGGTACGAAAGTTGGTAACATGCCTGAAACACTTATATATAGGAAGTACCAGCAGCGTATCCACCATGTTTCAGACACGTCACTTCTGTCTCGTATTTCTATGCCAAGTTCCGTTTAGTGTTTTACAACCACATTAACGCATAGACTCATCAGATAGATTCACATAGTATCATAGTCGATCAAGGTTCCCACATAGGCTATCATGATACAATAAAGCTTCATAAATTTAGTTTGATTCTGAGATTAGGATTAATGTCTTAGATTGCGGACATGTGTGCGAACTGAGTGAAAAGCCTCAAACAAACTAAGATTCAAGATAAACGAAGAATTGCGTTTAAAACCATACATAAAATCGAGATAACACAAAAGATAGGCTCATAAAACATAGATTGTTCCGGGTAGAAGAACGACGACTATCCAAGGTGATTCGAACCCCTTTCAAATTGAGGCAACGTGTCCTGACTTACTCAGACAAATATGTCATCGATGTTAGGCCTACGATATTCGTCCTTTTGGTCATTTCACGTTCCTAATTGATTGGGAGTTTCGAGACTTTGGCAAGACATATAAAAAAATCAAAGAGTGGGACTAGTTATCAAGGTCTGAGTTTCACCTCTATCTTGACAATATCGTACCCTAATAGCGTCGATACTTATCAGCTGGTAAGACCTATTAGAATATAATCAGGAAATTTCCCATCAAGGTTTAGATGTCACTCCTGGCTTGAGGGAAATTTCATGCAAAATACAAACACTTATTAGCAGTGTTTTTAAGTGTCAAGTGTCTATTATGTCAGCCTTAGGAAAGGCATGTAAGTTTAGAAGGAAAATGTGCTGCTAGGAAGCAGGTACGGTAGAATACATAAGTCTTAAACAACATATAAGAATCAAGATTCCTATTACTATAGACTAGGGCAAGTATTCCTACTTATCCTAATTCCCTATAGTTATGGCTCTGATACCAATCTGACACACCCCAACCGATGGTGGAAACATCGGGGTGCGAGCACTAAGCGTTCAGATTGCTCATGAGATTCCATACACTAAGTAGTTTCATTGTAATTTAGATTGATTCAAACATTGTCTAAAACCAAACAACCATCATCAAGTATCATAGTACATAAAGTCTCAAATATTGTTCAAAACTTATTTATCTAGATGAGTTTCTAAGCATCATCCTAGCTTGATTCCAAGGTTCCTAGCATCCTGTCAGCCTACAACATGTATTAAAATATGGTCAGTACAAAAATGTACCAGCGAGTATACAAGTTTGAATAATAGCATACTAGGTTAAGGCCCGCGTAATACGCGGGCTTCAACCAAAAACATATTATTTTGATTCAAATCCATCCACCCTAAATAAACATCGTAGAATAAACATTTATTAATATCCAACGTTGGATAAATCTGTAAAGATTTACAACTCATTAAAACGTAACTTAAGTGAACCGAGTGGCCTAATAAATAAGAAAAGCCAACTCACGAGTATTATAGATCTTCATTGAATCCCCAGGCACTAATCTCTTGCTAGTAACTAAGGTACTCCATCATGTTGTAAGTAGATACCTTCTTGGTTGACCCATAAAGATATGCTTAAATTTCCACTCTGTGCCATGTAGATCAAGGGCTAATAAGTCTTGGGTAGGAGTAGCTTGAGTCATGTCCTGAACATATAAATTCAGTAAAACTAAAACATAAATAAAACAAATCATTAATAAAAAACAAGTTTACAAATGCAGGTAGGCACTCGGTTGGGTGCTTTCAGAGCACCAAAAACCCACCATGTCTACTCATATCTGAAGTTATGAAGACTTTGCAGAAAGAGTGTGTGGTTGGCCTTGCGGAGGTTGGCTAGGCATTCATCAAGACTTGTAGGATCACTTTGCTGCACAAAATGTGACAAAAAAAATATAGATCAAAAACCATGATTTTGTTTTAGTTTTTAAACTTTTAGTGAAATTAAATTAAGCAAATTCTTACATCTGCAGGGAGTAAAGTGATTTGGGCATATATTTCATTTGTATCTTATCCAGCCTACAAAAGTCACAAGATTTCAATTTTAACTTTCTTAATGAATCAATCATTATAAATTACAATAAACCAAACACAACATAAAAGACTAATTTTGCTTCCACTTTTACAAATTACAATATACCAAACACAACTTTTGAGACATCACAAAGAAAGCATTTGTGGATTTAAATTTTGAATTGCAGAATGCATACAGTGGTACAAACAGAGGACGCTCATTCTATCCAAGTTTATAAGTTTAGAAAGTAATCGCTAACAATACTTAAAAAAGATACCTAGAAAATAACCATATTTACCATGACTTGAAAATAGGACGTGTGTTCATGGCATTAGAGAAAGTAACATCGGTGAGGGAGCCATTGAACTCAAGCATCCTAACAGTAACAAAAATTGAGAATCATTTCACATTGCAATAACAAAAGTAGAAATTTGCCATATCATTTTGGATGGTTGTCTAATTTTGAATAGCATGTGTGCTAAAAAAACACTCTACAGTCTACACATGATCATTTGCATCAAGTATAGTGGTCAGGTGAACAAAAGTTTTGAAAAATAAAATAAAAACTCCATAAATCGAATTATTTGGATTTTGTTTCATCATGTATTTGTACAGTCATGATTTAAAGCATGTATTAATTTTTTTATTCGAGATCGGCTTACATCTTTTTTCTGTTTTATTTAATGTCTTTTCATTACGAAAGTATTTTTTGGCAATTAAGGCAAAGCCACATTTTAAGTAACATTACTAATTATAAAAACAGAAGGATTAGACTTATACGGAGAATTCGAACCTCAGGCGCACCGAAGCTCCCGGTCAATTACATCTTCACTGAAGCCCCTATGACTGCCAAAAAACCTGATTTTTTTAACAAAACTGCAGGATAGATTAATCCATAGTTCTCAATTGATATTTAGCATGCAGAAACAACATGTCAGTTTAAAACTTTGATTTTGAATGAATTCTTTACATATTATCCAGATGTATGGCTTATTGTACATATATAGATCTATTCATGCTTCGACCACATAAAAGAACAAATCAAAACTCATAATAAACAGATTATTAAATACTTATAACAGAAGAAACATTTCAGGTTCTTTGAAGAAAAATGAGAATGTAAGAAAACACGATCTGTAATAGGCAGCGAGGAGATGAATGTTTAAATAATGACTGGTAAACTTATCACCTCTAATAATCTGTAATTTGTTCATTGCAGTTTGCATACCAAAATGTGTCTTTTTCTAATCATGACAACCCATCAGGCTCTTCATGAGCAACCCTAAACGGATCAACTTTTTTCATCAGATTAAAAACCATGTGTGAGATTTAAAGTTTTGAAGCAACACTTATTTCCTTGAGTAATTTCATACGTATATTTCTGAACAAATGATTGAAAAAAATTAATGCTTCTATAGTTTTTTAACCATTAAATCCTGAGGCAATGAGATGAATCTATTATCTATATTTGATAAGAAATTAAGAATCTAGAACTGAAAACAGGTATATTATAGAAGCACAAATTGATAACCGAATTTAAAACAAAACGAAGAAGAGAACATAAAAGGGTCAAACATCATATACCTTTTTTCATTGAATAAGATAACCATAGAACAGAAGTCTTGGCATCAATATTTAATAAACTTATGAGCCAAGAAGAATTTTTACAATTTGTCAACAATAAGCCTTTTTCGTCGTTAAGATAAAGCATAAATTCAGAATCTGCTAAATCCAAATCACTTTGGGTAACAAACTTATATGTATTTAGAATATACCAACAAATGTAGTTAAAGAAGAACTCAAAGTGCCGTTAATCAACTAACCTCATCGCCTGTAGGACCATCATCAAGCAAGAGCACCTCCCAATCTCTGCTTTCGGCAGAATCACTATCGGACCAATCACAAATCCCCACCGAATCAACATCAGAGTATAAAGGTGAAAAAGTAACATCATGAACCTTCAAGTTCGATGGAAAAACGAAACCTTTAACTTCCAAATGACACAAAACATGCCAGCATCAAACATAAGACGATTAAAACAAAATCAAACAATAAGAAGATCAAGGAAATCAGACATTACCGTGAATAGTAGGGTATTCGGATTTGAAGATCGATTGAAGATTGTCGCAGAGTATTGAGAGAGATAAAGATCGATTCACTGATTTCATCCAAAGGTGAAAATCAAACTCATATAAACAAAGAACATGATATCGGCTAATAAAACCCTAAGAAAAAAGGAATAACCTAATCGATCTTCAAATCATGTAAAATAACTTCATACATCATCACATAACAGTCAATACATAAGAAATCAAAGTACAGCGAACGATTCAAACATAATCGATCAATAACATGACGAAAGAAATCAAACATTACTGTCAGTGGAAGATTATTGCGTCTTGAAGATCGATTTAACACAGGATTGAGAGAGATAAAGAGGCAAAGGAATTTTGATCTAGGTTTTGTTTAGAATGCGGATGAACTTTGGAGAGAGAGGGTCAACATAATGAATGATGAGAGATGAGAGAGAATGAGAGAGAAAGCGTACAAAAGAAGCTTCTCAATCCAGGCCTTAGAGCAATGCCACATGTCCTATCATTTAAGTTTTGCCACCTCATTGCCTATGTGGATGCTTAGTTGGCTTGCACCATTGGGTGACATGTGTCCCCCAATGGTTTTCTTTATTAGAGATATAGATAGACTAGATTAAAATGTGACAACTGTGTTCTGTAATCACCGTATTATGTAAAACAATGACAGTTATCAATAAAACAATGTGCTTTGGCGTGACTGCCACAAATCGGGAATCCACAGAGGGATCCTGCTGCTGTTGCTGTTGGTGAGGTGATGAATGGTGCGAGGGTGTGAAGTACCACTCGTGCTGAGTAAACCTCGCCTGAAAGCTGTCTGGACCACCGTAGGGTGATCCGTGGAAAGAAGATCCATCCGAGATCTCTATGGGATGGTTCGGTGTACCACTGGCAGGTTCGACGGGATCAGTGTCCTCGTCCATATCCATAGCGTTGTCTCCCGAGAAGTGATCCTCCGGTCCCAATGGGTTAAAACCCACTAGTTCTTATATAAAATTTGCCGGGTTAAACCGGCCCCTGAAAACAGGTGTAGGGTCACCAAAGGAGTGGTGCGATAACGATCGCTGTAAAGGTATGTAGGAAGGTTGTTGGGCTCATTTTCCGAGTGTGGCCCATATGAGTTATGTACGGGAGGTGTCGAACTATGCGAAACCGACAGTCTAGCCTGCTCGAAAAGGTTCCTCCGGTTCTGTCGAGGATCATCACTCTCGGTAGTAGAAGGAGCTCGCATATGCGAAGGTCCTGCCTCGTTGTCATTGGGGGCGGTGATTGGCCCCTTTCCTCGTCCTCTTCTTCGGAAGAATCTTGGCGGCATTTTGTTAATCCGGTCAATATAACATAAGATAACGACAAGAATATATATAAAATAAAGGACAAAACATATTAAAACAAAATAGAATTTGTCCTATGTCATATGTCTACACTCGAAAGTTTAGAAATGTGCAATTGTGTAACTGAGATTAAACACAAAAGGCTAGTGTTTAATTCACTCAGTGTTGGCTCTGATACCAACCTGTCACACCCCGATTTCCACGTGTCACCGGTGGGCCCGGTGGGGAGTATCGTGACGTCATGGTTGGCAACATAATAGTTAAACAACACAATATTTAATATGCACAGCGGAAGCAAATGAAAGATATAATTCAACCGAATATAATATTGTAATATCGTGTATCACAACAGTCGATTGTTTATCCACAGACGGATCGAAAATAAAATGGAAACAATAGTTCAACAGACTTTTAGGCATCTTAAGCTTGCGAGACTTCTATTGATGCTAAGGAGAAATCCCAGCCAATTACGCTTAGTACCTGCATTTAATCTTTTTGGGAAAAATACGTCAGTTTACACTGGTAAATACATTCAACTGACTCATTTTAAAAATGATTAAAAATTGATTTGGATGCACGTGGCATAAACATTTTATAACTTGGGAGAATTATTTAAATATATAATCTTGTGAATGAATTACATGTTCCTTATGCGTTTAGTAGCCCGGATCGTGTCCGGGTTAAAGATCAATAGACACACCACATTATTCTTTTGTGCACTGACGGGTGTACGCCTACACCCCGCGCTTAAGTCGTGGCCATTTCGTAAAATGATGCCAGGGATATCCGGGACATGGTCATTAACCCCCAAAGGCTTTAAGTAAACAAGACGATTTAAACGGGCCGATCAAATTATTCAATTAACCACCAAACGATGGAAGATTTGATGCCCGACCAAGCGGTATTCTATATACCGTAACCCAAGCCCGTATAGGGAAAATAAGTTAAAAGTATTTACCTGAGCAAAGTAATAATCACAATAAGCAAATGCAAGTAGCTTTTACTGGTACTCCTAATCTGGAACGAAGGTTTATAATAACCTATTAGAATCCTAACGGGTCTTTAGTTAAGCTTAAGCTTAGACTGGTTAGTTTCAAAGATACGGTTCGTACGCACGATTAAGCGAAGACCGGATAGAATGTGATTTAGACCCGACAAGTTCAGAGACTTGCTTAATATGGGTATTTCATACACATTCTGGATTTTAAGATAAAACCGATAAGGTTTGACCCGTTTCGGCTAATTTATGTAAACTAGTTACATAAACCGAACCGAACGCGTAATAAGGGTAACGGGTAATTATTAGAGCCATATACAGGTTTCCTAAGTTAATATGCTTCAAATATGTTGTGACATTAGTAAGATGTCTTGTATTATGCCCGAAACGAGTTCAAACACAAACTATGCCCCGTAGGGGTAGTTTGGTCATTTAAAAGGTTATAAAAGAGTTTAAGTATTTACCTGAGTTACAGACCTGATATAATCAGTAAAAATACTTAATTTACTAAGTTATAACAGTAGGGTAAAGTATATATGTGAAATTTATCACTTATAACCAAACTATGCACCGTAGGGGCATTTTGGAAATTTCACACAAGCCGTAAAGCTCAAAACTGAAGTCTGAGTTAAACAACTTTTGCTTACTATTAAAATATTATAATTTACCTCAAATATTAGTAGGTATCAACCTTTGTATGTTTAAAAATAGTCTTAGTACATACTATGCGCTAAAAACGCTTAATAAGGCGATTAGAAGCCGTTTCCGGGTTCTATATATAAAGCTGATATTTTTATCATTCCAAAAGGCTTAAAATAATTTATTTATCATTTAAGATCAGTAGCAAAAGGTTTGGAGTCGATTAGATATGTAAAACTCATTTTATAGCGCGTAAGGGCAAAACCGACAATTACCGGATTAAGCCTACGACTATTAGTTATGCTCAGCCTAAAATTAATTAAAAATCTTCAAAAATCCCAAAATAATATATTACATCAGTGGGTAAAAAGTTTGATATAAAAAAGTAGGCTTAACTAGGCTATACGCTAATTACGCCGTTTAATCGCTAAAGAAGCTCTTAATTACGCTAATGAGCATAACTCTCAATCTACACCTCAAACTGATGTCAAATTTTAGGTGCAAGTTTATATATCAGTAATTAAGGTTCCTACTCTTTTACATTTTCAAAAATCACGTTTTAAGGTGAAAAGGGCATAATGGTCAACATATGAGCAATTAACGGAATCATGCATATTAATTGGTTAACTAATGAACCATGGTGTATAATCACAGAGGGTTATACTAGCATGTAACCTGGTCCAAATAGAGCTCTAAGGTATTTCTAAAACATACCATAACGGGTCAGAACTGAAGTCAATGCAAAAGTTAAAGCTTTGCGACTTTCGGTTCCGAACCGGGTCTAAACAGTAAATTGTCGGGTTGAACATGTTTAGACATGTTCTTACACTAATTAACAAGTTATATTAATGATCAAACAGGTTGTATGTGTTCTACATTGCTAATTATGCATAAATTAGAAACTAAGTATCCTGTTGACTTTTTAATAACTAGTTTGACCCGACATTTGACCTAGTTAGAGTGGGAATCAGGGGGAACCCTTTTAAGGGTTTATTACCCACATAATTACCAACTTATAACTACTTTCAATTCAACTAATCACTGGACCATTAGTGATTAATCGTTAAGTCAACCGTTAATTACGACGGTTTGACTTTTAAGCTTAAACTAAGTAAAAACTTAACTAAGGAAGGATAAGCAAACTTACTGAAGTCCTATGCTTGATTAGGAAGGTCTTGTGTCTGCTCTTAAGCTCCCAAAAGCTCCAGAATTGCACAAGAAGTGAATGATCAAAGTGTTTGCACTTAGGAGCTTTATATAGTGACCAAGGCTCCATAGATTGATGACAAATAAGTCTACAAGTGACCACAACTCATCCACAAGTGTCCCTAGTGTCTAGGAGTCATTTAGGGGTCGTCCAAATACGAGGAAAGTCGTTTAGAGGTCGAGTATTGCGTTTAAACAGCAAACAGGCGATTTTGTTGGAACTGGGCAACCCTTGCGCACCGTAAGGGTTGTGCATGCGGTGCGCAAGCATGTGATCAGAAGCAAAAGTTGTTGTTCTTTTAGGATTTGAAGGGGCAACTCGTGGGTTTCGAATTTGGGACATGTTTTAACAATATGGGGCCTCTTATTATGGGTCTTTAACAGTTACTAACCCTATCACTTTGCCATGTTTCTTTGAATCCATAAGAAAGTGCCGTTAAAGAAGGTTTACCGTGTTTTTTCTTCGTAGGAGTCCACCATTCCAATTATGAATCAGTTTTTGCTATAAATCACCGAATTTGAATATATATACCAGATGTTTATTAGTCTTGGGATTCATAATTAGGTCGTTCAGATGTGTAAAATTAACATGACAACACTTTTAAATCCCGACATACATCTTTAATTATATCCGGGTTTATATCACTTTTGTCTTATATGACACGTGTCGTTATTTCATTGAACACGAATTTTCGAGGTGTTACAAGAATCATCCCTAGCTATAAGCTAGTAGTAAGTCTTATTACACCTTGCTTCATTTTTTTCTTAGTCAAGATATATAGTATGATGAAATTTACAAGAACACTAAAGAGTTTAAACAAGAAATACGAACAAGAAACATGCTGATTTACATTTTCAGCCGACTTCAACAGGCTGTAACTGGACCATTATAAATCTAAAAACTGATTTTCTGAAGCCTAAATTATGTATTTTTGAACAACCGATCTAATGGCACTAGAATCATAATTTTTAGACTTCGTTTACTATTTTTAAAGGGTCATTTTGTAACAGCAGCTCAAGCTGCATTTTTGCTGCTGAAAATATGTGATATGTTTTTTGTCATAACTGGAAATCTATGATGAATCAGCTCATGAAATTTGTACAGTAGATGGAAACTGATGTATTTGTAATTATCCCACTGGAATTTCATCAATCGGACTTACGATTAATCTTTAGTGAATTATTCCGTAGACTACGATCAGAAAGTAACAAATCTGATCGCAGTCGGGTAAATGAATTTCTATAAAATATTGGTGATGAAATGGACCCCGATATTTTTACATAATAAAATTTGGATCGTGTGAGACATTCTGTAAAAATTTGGGAATTTTTGGAGAAGGTTAACTATTTTATAAAAATCCACAAAAACAGTCCAGTTTCATATATATTAAAACAGAAATGACATAAGTAGTATTTTGCATGTCAAAGTGTGGGTTTTTGGTTATTAAAATCATTCTTATTTAATTTAGGGCGGATAAACAATTTGAGGGATTGTGTTAACATTTAAAAATGCACCCGAAGGTGAGTACATAGTTTCCCTCTTTTACTATTTTCAATGGTTTTGGGTTGATTCATATGTATCAAAACGATTTCGATGTTTTAACGATGGTTTCAAAACGAGTAAGATGGTTTATACCAAACTAATAACGATTTCGATAAAGTGAACAAGCTTGTTGGTTATAATTACATAACGAATGACATTCATTAATTTCGGCCAAACCGACCAGTATTAGGTTATGGTACCATAGGATCCGACAAATCCCGTTATCAGACCGGACCCATGGTTATGTGTGGGTTAGGTGGTTAACGACTGAATCTGATGATTGTTAACTTACCCTTTGGAGGTTTGTTAATGCGAAAATGAGTTGAACAATAGACGAGTCACTAAGGTTTGAATGTTATTAGCGAGACGACCAAAAGTAGTTTCACGATCTATAACGAGAATGATTTAAACGACTAAAGCGATGTTTAACGAATTAAACGATTTGGGTAAACAATTGGAAGCGATGTCACACAAACGAGGTTTTCGAAATGATATAAACTATACGAGTTTTATTACGAAAACGATTTACGATTTGGTTTACGAAAACAAATGTTTTGGGTTAAGATTCATGGCATCGAGGTTTATAAATTATAACCAATCTGTTTTGATTTGGTTATTCATTTTACGATACAACCATTTTACAAAACAAGGTTTTCTAATGTCAATTAACGAAGTTGTATGAGTTATTTCGACATGCAAACGAGCCATGAATCTGACACTCTCACAAAACCTATGTACTCGCCAGCATTTCTTGCTGACTTTGTTTTTACATATGTTTCAGGTGAAGTTGCTTAATGTTGATTGCGAATAGGATGCATGCTCACTTAGGACTGGACGAGGCCTTAGTGATTTATTCACGATAATAGTCTATGTTTGATTTGCTTGTTTAACTCTAAGACAATGTTTAATATTTATTAAAATGAAACTCTTTGTATCCATGGTTTGAAACAATAATTCTGTTATAACACTCCCCGACGTTTCCGCCACGGTTTGTTGTTTTATGTGGTCGGGGTGTGACAGAAGAGTTGGTATCAGAGCCAATGGTTATAGGGAATTAGGTTATTAGTAATACTTTGACCTAGACTATAACTTTCTAGGACCCCAACGCAAGTTTATTTGCGTTTAGAATTTTTTTAAAAACAAAAAAACAAAATCCGAGTCTGCTTCGAAGATTAATCAACCGTTCTAGGATGATTGATTACTAGGTTTTGAACCCTCTGTTGTAAGGTTTTGAACCCTTCCAGTTTGACTCATTTTTGGCTTAGTGCCCTCTGAGTTTTCAAAATCTCGTCAAAGTTTGGGTCTAAATAATGTGAACACGTGCAAACTGGAAGAGTGAATGCCTGTACCCTGAGTTTTCTGTCTAAGGCTAGAGTGTTCGTACAAATCCACATAATCGGACCAGTCACTCTTACCTGGGAACTCTTGGGGTGAGTGTTCACTTATAGGCGAGCATGTCTTCGCGATACATTATTTTGATTCGTTACTTTGATTAGTCACTGCGTGTCGTTTGTTTGTTCGAAGTAACGAACAAATGATCGCCTTCCTTATGTTTCGTCGATATTTCAATGCCTCTTGTGTTTTCCAATTATCGATCCCGCTCGTGGAGGAGCATTCAATCTGAATACAAACGACGCTCGAGCTGACCACCTCGTTGTCAATGGTACCTTTCTGGTTAATGGTACGTATCTTGTTAACAATCGACCTGCATCTATTCTTTTTGATTCCGGTGCCGATAGAAGTTTTGTTTCATTATCTTTTGAACCTTTGCTTGCGATACCTAGAACTAAACTGCGGAAACCCTTATCTGTCAAAGTTGCTACTGGTAAACCTCTTGTTCTCGATTATGTTATTCGTGATTGTCAGTTAAACCTTGATAACCATCTTTTTCCCATTGACCTCACGCCGATGCAACTTGGGAGTTTTGATGTTATCGTGGGGATGGATTGGTTAACCAAACATCATGCTGAGGTGGTTTGTTTCGATAAAATTGTTCGTATTCCTCTTCCGTCTGGCGATGTTCTGGAAGTTCGTGGTGAAAAACCATCTAGCGGATTGAAGCTTATGTCATGTACAAACGCCCAAAGATATTTACGAAAAGGATATGTTGCTTTCCTGGCACATGTTACCGAGGAGAAAGGCAAGAGCAAGAGTATTCAGGATATTCCGATTGTTCGGGATTATCCAGAGGTGTTTCCTGATGAACTGCCTGGTTTGCCTCCAGTTCGTCAAGTCGAGTTTCGTATTGACCTTGTACCCAATGCCAACCCGATTGCAAAAGCACCTTATCGTCTTGCACCGTCACAGATGCAAGAGTTATCGAAACAACTTCAAGAGTTGTCTGATAAAGGATTCATCCGTCCGAGCTATTCGCCTTGGGGAGCTCCTGTTCTCTTTGTGAAAAAGAAAGATGGATCTTTTCGAATGTGTATCGATTATCTTGAGCTTAATAAGCTTACCATCAAGAATCGATATCCCCTACCTAGAATTGATGATCTCTTCGACCAGCAGCAAGGTGCTTCATGTTTTTCTAAGATTGATCTGCGATCTGGGTATCATCAACTTCGTGTACTCGAAGAAGATATTCCCAAAACTGCATTCCGTACAAGATATGGGCATTACGAGTTCACTGTCATGCCTTTTGGTTTGACGAATGCCCCAGCTATCTTCATGGACTTAATGAATAGGGTCTGTAAACCTTATTTAGATAAGTTCATCATTGTGTTTATCGACGATATTCTCATTTATTCGAAGTCTCGAGCCGATCACGAGCAACACCTTCGTTTGACATCGAAACTCCTAAAGAAGGAACAACTTTTTGCTAAATTCTCCAAGTGTGAATTCTGGCTTAAAGAAGTTCAGTTCTTGGGTCATATTGTCAATAAGCAGGGTATTCACGTAGATCCATCCAAGATTGTTGCAATTAAGGATTGGAATACACCGACGACACCTACAGAGGTTCGTTCTTTTCTTGGTCTTGCTGGTTATTATCGACGGTTTATTTCTAATTTCTCAAAGATCGCGGTTCCACTCACTGCTTCGACTCAGAAAAATAAGCCTTTTGAGTGGGGACCTAAGCAAGACGAAGCGTTCCAAACGCTGAAACGGAAGCTCTGTGATGCTCCTGTTCTATCTCTACCTGAGGGAAACGATGATTTTGTTGTCTATTGTGACGCGTCGAATCTAGGGCTTGGTTGTGTTCTTATGCAGCGAGGTAAACTCGTAGCTTATGCTTCTTGACAGCTGAAAATTCATGAGAAGAACTATACGACTCATGATCTTGAGTTAGGAGCTGTGGTTTTTGCGCTTAAAATCTGGAGACACTACCTCTATGGAACGAAGTGTGTGGTTTTCACAGACCACAAAAGTCTCCAGCATATTCTCAATCAGAAGGAGCTGAACATGAGGCAACGACGTTGGGTTGAACTCTTGAACGATTATGATTGCGAGATCCGCTACCATCCTGGTAAGGCGAATGTCGTGGTCGATGCGCTTAGTCGAAAGGAGCGAGCCAAGCTTCATTCTGTGCGAACTCTATCTGATATTCAATATCGTGTTCTTCAAACTCAACGATCTTGTGTGATCAAAGACTTATTGAAATATGAGCTACCGCTTCAACTTGAGCTTAAACTTGAAAGGAAAGACGATGGTTTACTCTATTTTGAGAATCGTTTGTGGATTCCGAATCAAGACAATCTCCACACCTTAGTAATGGACGAATCTCACAAGTCTCGATATTCTGTTCATCCTGGTGCTGATAAAATGTACAAGGATCTTCGTACTCAGTTCTGGTGGCCTGGTATGAAGAAGGATGTTGCCTTGTATGTATCGAAATGCCTAACTTGTCTCAAGGTCAAGGCTGAACATCAACGACCTTCTGGTTTGCTTGTACAACCAGAGATACCGGTTTGGAAGTGGGAAAACATTGCCATGGATGTCATTACTAAGTTACCGCGTACGCCTAAAGGTCACGATGCTATTTGGGTTGTAGTTGATCGTTTGACAAAGTCTGCTCACTTCTTACCAATCCGTGAGGATTTCTCTGCTGAAAGGCTTGCCAAGATCTACGTAGACGAGATTGTATCACGACATGGTGTTCCTTTAGATATCATTTCCGATCGTGATGCTCAGTTTTCATCTCATTTTTGGAAGACCATGCAATCTGTGTTGGGAACCCAACTAAATTTAAGCACTGCTTATCATCCCCAAACAGATGGACAATCTGAGAGAACGATTCAAACTTTGGAGGATATGCTTAGAGCATGCGTGATAGACTTTGGTGGTAATTGGGATTCTCATCTTCCACTGATCGAGTTCTCTTACAACAACAGTTATCATGCTAGCATTAAGATGGCACCATTCAAAGCTCTCTACGGTCGAAAATGTTGTTCACCTGTGTGTTGGAATGAGATCGGGGAAGCTCAGCTTACTGGACCTGAGCTCATTCTGGAAACAACAGACAAAATCAAGAAAATTCGCGATAATCTTGTGACAGCTAGAAGCCGTTAAAAGAGTTATGCGGATTTGGGAGGCAAGCCCATGGAATTTCAAATCGGAGACCGTGTCCTACTTGGTTTCACCTTGGAAGGGAGTGGTGAGATTTGGAAAGAAAGGAAAACTTGCACCACGATATGTTGGACCATTTAAGATTGTTGAAGGAATTGGAAAGGTTGCCTATCGATTAAAACTACCTCCAGAGCTTGGAAATGTTCATCCGACTTTTCACGTGTCCAATCTGCGAAAGTGTGTAGCTGATGCTGATCTTCACATCCCTCTCGACGAGATTCAAATTGATGAAACGATGCACTTTGTCGAGAAACCTGTGGAGATAGTGGAACGTACATACAAACAGTTGAAGAACAAATGGATTCATTTAGTCAAAGTTCGCTGGGAATCCAAACGTGGCCCAGAGTTTACTTGGGAACGTAAGGACCAAATGAAGGCGAAATATCCGCATTTGTTTTCACAAGCTTCCTCTAGTTAAAATTTCGGGACGAAATTTGCTAAAGTAGGGGAGACTGTGACAACTGTGTTCTGTAATCACCGTATTATGTAAAACAATGACAGTTATCAATAAAACAATGTGCTTTGGTGTTATTATATGTGTTTTGGTGTTATTATATGTGCAATTGTGTTTAATGATTTTACAAATTGATTCGACTCCGATTTCAAGCTTTAAATCACTTTCTGGAAGGTTATGCGCAAACTGGTGCATAAACGCAGTCAGTTTAACGCAACGTACACTCCGGAACTGTGACGTAAGCTAAACATACCCTAAATATCCTTTACATAACTTAGAAATAAGTTTCGAAGGATTCGGTATGGCAAAAACACGTGTAGTTGAACTAAAGGACTATTTATGACAAAACTGCGAAACGAACGTTGGTGACCGCCCGGATAATATTTAAACCCCGAAAATATTCTCTTATGATTAAAATTTTATTTTAATCAGGTCCGTGTTGAAAAATAAATTAAAACGCCTAAAAACGTTATTTTTCAAGTTTAAGCTCGTACCGTGTGTTTCTGCGCGACACAGTGCTTCTACTGCAAAACGCAGACAACGCAGCCAGTCTTGGCAACTGAAATTTATTTCAGTAATATTTTGGCAAATTTATTTTCATAGAATAATAAAAATAATTTAGAACGCCATAAACCGGGATTTAAACGCTAGATAAAATACCCGGTATCCAGTTAAATACCTGTTTTTCTAACCTACACATATTTAATATATGAAAGTATGCATATGGAGATGTGTTGTCATATGCCTACATTAGAGTTGCCACTTCTCTTTTCCTTGTTGCCACTTATCACTCATCCATGACACTTGTTATACATGCCTTCTCCATATCTTCTTATATATATTCTATAATCTTCAAGAGATCTCATCCTCACCACACTCAAGCTCACTCACTCTCTCTCTCATTTCGGTTCCCCCATAACCGAACCCACCACCACCACACAACATTATCATCTTCTTCAATCTCAAGTCCATTCAAAGCTTTGAAGTCCATCCATGGAAGTTGCAAGTTGAAGGGCTTTCAAAGGAGCTTCATTCTAGTCTTCTTCATCATCTTTTCTTCATCTTTGCACTAGAGAATCATCCCTAGCTATAAGCTAGTAGTAAGTCTTATTACACCTTGCTTCATTTTGTTCTTAGTCAAGATATATAGTATGATGAAATTTACAAGAACACTAAAGAGTTTAAACAAGAAATATGAACAAGAAACATGCTAATTTACATTTTCAGCCGACTTCAACAGGCTATAACTGGATCATTATAAATCGAAAAACTGATTTTCTGAAGCCTAAATTATGTATTTTTGAACAACCGATCTAATGGCACTGGAATCATAATTTTTAGACTTCGTTTACTATTTTTAAAAGGTCATTTTGTAACAGCAGCTCAAGCTGCATTTTTGCTGCTGAAAATATGTGATATGTTTTTGGTCATAACTGGAAATCTATGATGAATCAGCTTATGAAATTTGTACAGTAGATGGAAACTGATGTATTTGTAATTATCCCACTGGAATTTCGTCAATCGAACTTACGATTAATATTTAGTGAATTATTCCGTAGACTACGATCAGAAAGTAACAAATCTGATCACAGTCGGGTAAATGAATTTCTATAAAATATTGGTGATGAACTGGACCCCGATATTTTTACATAATAAAATTTGGATCGTGTGAGACATTCTGTAAAAATTTGGGAATTTTTGGAGAAGGTTAACTATTTTATAAAAATCATCGAAAACAGTCCTGTTTCATATATATTAAAACAGAAATGACATAAGTAGTATTTTGTATGTCAAAGTGTGGGTTTTTGATTATTAAAATCATTCTTATTTAATTTAGGGCGGATAAACAATTTGAGGGATTGTGTTAACATTTAAAAACGCACCCGAAGGTGAGTACATAGTTCCCCTCTTTTACTATTTTCAATGGTTTTGGGGTGATTCATATGTATCAAAACGATTTCGATGTTTTAACGATGGTTTCAAAACGAGTAAGATGGTTTATACCAAACTAATAACGATTTCGATAAAGTGAACAAGCTTGTTGGTTATAATTACATAACGAATGACATTCATTAATTTTGGCCAAACCGACCAGTATTAGGTTATGGTACCATAGGATCCGACAAATCCCGTTATCAGACCGGACCCATGGTTATGTGTGGGTTAGGTGGTTAACGACTGAATCTGATGATTGTTAACTTACCCTTTGGAGGTTTGTTAATGCGAAAATGAGTTGAACAATAGACGAGTCACAAAGGTTTGAATGTTATTAGCGAGACGACCAAAAGTAGTTTCACGATCTATAACGAGAATGATTTAAACGACTAAAGCGATGTTTAACGAATTAAACGATTTGGGTAAACAATTGGAAGCGATGTCACACAAACGAGGTTTTCGAAACGATATAAACTATACGAGTTTTATTACGAAAACGATTTACGATTTGGTTTACGAAAACAAATGTTTTGGGTTAAGATTCATGGCATCGAGGTTTATAAATTATAACCAATCTGTTTTGATTTGGTTATTCATTTTACGATACAACCATTTTACAAAACAAGGTTTTCTAATGTCGATTAACGAAGTTGTACGAGTTATTTCGACATGCAAACGAGCCATGAATCTGACACTCTCACAAAACCTATGTACTCGCCAACATTTATTGCTGACTTTGTTTTTACATATGTTTCAGGTGAAGTTGCTTAATGTTGATTGCGAATAGGATGCATGCTCACTTAGGACTGGACGGGGCCTTAGTGATTTATTAACGATAATAGTCTATGTTTGATTTGCTTGTTTAACTCTAAGACAATGTTTAATATTTATTAAAACGAAACTCTTTGTATCCATGGTTTGAAACAATAATTCTGTTACAACACTCCCCGACGTTTCCGCCACGGTTTGTTGTTTTACGTGGTCGGGGTGTGACATAAAAGCCTCATATCCATATGTCAATGTAACAAAATAGTTTCAGCCATGCTAGTGTTCGCAGTCCAACAAGTGATAGCCCAAGTATCCCGATGCTTTGTTGTTTTCCCAAGTCTCAAGGAAAACTAGAATCCTCCTGACAATACCCCCGAGAATAATGGGGAGGTGCATCTCCTGTAGCGCTAGTATTGTCAAGGCGGAACTACCCACCCTGGATTAAACATCCACATAGCACAAATAGAATACAAGAATCGCAAGTTTCACATACACATAGGATAGAGTTTAGTTTGCAAAAGTCTCAAGTATCGTAGTTTAATAGAATACATGTTACATCCTAAAGTTTTAAACAAAAAGGGATCGAGTATACTCACAGTGATTGCTTAACAGCCTAACTGTTATTGGATCAAAGGGAGCTCTTTAGAATTAGCCTGATTAGATTACAACAGATCAGAGTCGGGCAGAATGACGAGCTTCAACAAAGTGTCGGATCAGTCATCATGATCGGATGGCTGTTCGATCGGATGGCCATCCGATCAGATTGCCATCCGATTAGGATGACTATTGTGTGGGGAGGGGATGGATGGTTATCCGATCGGATTGCCATTCGATCCAAAGTTCTAAGTTTTCAAAGTTTCAAAGTCTCAAAAGATTCCAAGTGTTGGAAGGTTCTAAAGCATGTTGTCACTTTGATTGGATGGGAGTTCAATCGGATGGCTACCCGATCGGATTGCCATTCAACGATCAAAGATTCAAAGTTTCAAAAATGTTTAAGGTAATGACACTTGATCGGATGGCAGTTCGATCGGATGGCTATCCGATCGGATTGCCATTCGACGATCAAAAGATTCAAGTATCCAAGTGTTAGGGGTAAGAGGCATGTGTCATTTGATCGGATGGCAGTCTGATCGGATGGCTATCCGATTGGATTGCCACTCGATCAGGGTGTCCTCGTTCCGTTCCTAAACTTGTAGAGTTTCTAAGTTTCTGTTTAAGCAACGACGACGTGGTACGTATAAAGACAACGGTAAACCCATCAGTGTACAGCCGATCTGATCGTGTGGGAATCACCCCAGTCCGTTCAGTCACTCGTTCGTGACGGTGTTCATGTCAGAATCCATACTCCGGTCATCTTTCCGGCAACAATCCTTCTCCAAACCAACCTCAGACTAATCTTTAAGTCTACAGTCCATTTGAATCCAGATCTCACCGTTTTTGATAAAAGTCTTAAGAAAAGATGAAGATGAGCATGAGTTTTAGTTGTAAAGTATAGATTTAGTAAAGATTTAGTGTAAAAACTTATGAAATTCCTTAGATCTGAGCTAGAGCTTGAACAGAATGACATCACTCAACAGCTTGTACAAACCGCCATGATGACGTCACCCTCAAGAGCTCAAATCTTAGGGATTTCATGGTGAAAAGTGAGATTTCAAAGGAGAATCATATAGAGTATAGTGTGTAGATCAAAGATGTACAAGAATCTAGTGTAAAACGTACCAAAATCGCCAAGAAATGGAGGAAAAGAGGAGTGCGTGCGTCTGGGTCGAGTGGGGCTGTCACATCAGTGTGAATGATGTGACAGACCTATTTATAGTGTGAGAGTGAGGGAGTGAGGCGGTGTGCACGGATCGGATGGCAACTCGGTCGAATGGTCATCCGATCGGTTGGTCATCCGATCGGATGGTCATCCGATTAGATTGCCACTCGGCCAATCCATCCTTTCCGCTTTTCCGTCATTGATTCATTTCGCACGTTAGATCGAGCGTTGCGTTGCGTATTTATTGGGTAATAGTATCACGTGACTAGATTACATTATTAAAACAAGTTTCCATAGTTTCCGCCAGTGACAAGACTCCAGTCCCTCGTTCAACCAAGTCTCAAGTTTCACGAGCCTCAAGAGTCAAGCACCAAAGTATCAAGAATTCTAGAATCATAGTCTCATAGTATCATAGAATCATAGTCTCATAGTATCATAGAATCATAGTCTCATAGTTTCATAGTTTCCAAGCATCAAGTATCAAAATCATAGCATAGGTTTCACCAAGTATCAAAAGTATCAAGTATTACATAGTTTAGGGACGGAAAGTGTAAAATAGATAATAGTCTAGGGACGCAGGCGTTACAGTTTACGCATAACCAGCATGCATCACGTAGCGGGATAAACATGTAACTACTAAACAATGATTATAACTTAACCACGAGACTGCGTTGTAGAGTATCCGTGACACATGTTTAGCGAACACGTGAAGAAAAGTAATGTGATCCCTAGCAACCCCTGTCCACGATAGGTGCTGAGTCCAAACTATAGTACTATCGTTGCTAGAGGCGGTATAGTGTAACACTGTATAAGCATAGTGTAAGCATTCATAGATCACGTATAGCATGCGGGAGCGGTTAACGTTTAAAGTGTTTTGCGTTGTGTGTTGTATTTTGTATTTTGATATAGAACGTATGTAACACCCAAAAGTGCGTTAAATGAAAATGGGTTCGAGTATACTCATGGTGTGTGTTTAGCTAGTAAACATAATCTGATTGGATTGAAGGGAGCGCGTTGAGTTAGCTTGTGTACAGAAGCATAAGTCGTTGAGAAAAGCGTTGAACAGTGTGTAAACAAAATATCGAATGGTTGAGTGTTCGGATGGTGATCCTAACGGATGAGCCTCCATTCGAGCGGATGGTCATCCGGATGGATGGTCATCCGAGCAGATGACCATTCGAATGGATGGCCATTAGAATGAGTGTGCGCTGTTTGTAAAATTGTTTAAAATTCGAAGTTTAGTTACAAGTGTTGCAATAATGAAAATTATGAGGGACATATCATCCAAGCCGATGGTTATTCGGACGGATGGTCATCCGATCGGATGGCCACTCGAGTGAGTGATCTGTTTTCTTGAAAACTTTGTAAAATTTTCTAAGTAAAAGTTTTGAGTTTAATGGAGACTACGTGACGATGTGTCAAACAATGGAAACACACCAAGTCCAGCTCATTCGGTCGAATGGTCTCAGCCCATTCGATCAAACTCACTATTCTTGATGGAATTTCATGTTTGATCTGTAAATCGGTCATCTCTCCGGTGGAAATCCGTTTTCAAACTGGCTCTCGACTATGGAACGAGTAGAGAGTCTGAATGAGCCTAGATTCCATCGGTTTAGTGTGAAAGTTGTAGAACAGTTTGGAAATAGATGAAAGAGTGTTGAAATCTTGTTGAGATTAAGTTTGAAAGTGTGGAAATCCTTTAGATCTAGAACCATTCTCGATCAAATGGTGTTCCTTAACCGTTTGCTGGAGCAAAACGGGTGGAAACCACCTTCAAGAGGTCTAAATCAGTGATTTTCAGAGAAAAGCAAGTGTTTGTGTGTGATTTTGATGAAGAAGATGATGTAGAAGTGATTAGAGATGAAGGTTGTACAAGATTTGAGGAGAAAAGCTTATCAAAAAGCCTTGAAAAGCGTCTGAGAGTGAATGAGTGCGTGCGAGCGGATGAGAGTGTCAAATCAGAGAAAAGGAGGTGTATGACGGTATTTATAGAGGGTGAGAGAAGGTTTAAGTCGGTGCGCGAAGTGCGATGTGTCGGATGGCCGTCCGGTCGAATGGCCATGTGGTCAGATGGTCATCCGGACGGATGTCCATTCGATCGGATGTCCATTCGGACAACCGGGTTGCATTTGTTAGTTTTCCAGCTTTCGTTTCTTGTGTTAAGCGTTGCGTTGCGTTTAGATCGAGTTGCGAGTGAGCGTTTGAGTACGTAAGCATTACGTTGATAACCACATAACATTTAAACAAAGAATCACACAAATAACACATATAACATAAGTAAATCCGCGTTTTGAGTTTGCGTTGAGTCTAAACAAGCGATGAAGTAAGCGATAAAATGCGTTCAAATGCGTTTAAGTATTAAGCGTTATAAACAACTTTTAAATACGATAACTGCGTTTTGAATAAGCATTGTAATATGCGTTTAAAATGCGTCAAAAATATAGTTTAAACCCATAGCGATAATCGAAGTCTCGAGAGTACAAGCGTTAGCGATTGAAATGACATCGATGAGTAATGACACGAAAAGTCGGGTTGTTACAATTTGAACCCCAATGGCCAGAATATCCCTCTGAACCCCTTCATCCATACTAAGTATGGCTTTGATGGTCCTGACCCTCACCCTTCTCCTATCAGAGAACTTCAGGATGAAACGTCTCTCCGACCTTTCAAACCTCCATGCAATAACCTTAGCCATTTTTTTTAAGTTTTTGGCGTTTTGGACAATATGTGGCGTTTTAGACAATGTTTTGGCGTGTTAAGTTGTGTTCTCATGTTCTACTTTTATAATGAATTTTTTTCCCGCCATGTAGGATGCAGTCCTATAAAGTGATAGGTAATTATGGCGTTTTGAAAAGATAAATAAATTCAATTTCCCATGTAGTGGCTTTTAATATAATAAATGTTAGTAATAATGTTTCCGTCGCTTCATTTTACTGTTTGTAGTTGCTGTTTTTTGTTTCAGCTTCATTTGTTTATGGCTGTAACACGTCCCATCTTTATGGCTGTAATTATGGCGTTTTGTATTTCCAATGGCGTTTAGATAAAGATGACACTTTGTTCTATCTCTTGCACATTGTTTTATACTTTTTTTAGATTTATTATAATAGTATTTTTCCAAAGAAATTTTGTTACAGTTTGGTAGTTTGGGCGTTTTATGGCATGATGGCGTTTCACAAGCATTTGCCATTTTGGCGTTTTATTATATTTTTAGAGAATTAATGTATTTTGTTCTTAGCTGAAAATTACGTAACAAACAGCTTAAAAAGCAAATTAAAAAAAATATAGAAACAATTTATCTTCCAAATCTTTATTGTCATCAGTCTCTTTCTTCTTTTGAAACTACAAGAACTGTCACAAATAAATGGCGCTTTGGTTTTGGTGTGGTTTTTTTGTTGTTCGTGTATTAAAGTGGGTTTGTGGATGTTGGAGACATAGATCAACGACGTGTGGGTGGATGCTATTTGCCCGTCATCTTCATTATCATCATCGAGGCCAAAGTAGCATTTACACTGGGATCGGTCTCTTCTTCTCATCCAAACCTTCTTCAAGAACAAAGAAGACAAAATGACATATCGGTGTCATCAGTCTCTTTTTCTTGGAATTTGTCCATCTCATGCAGCAAAATCTTACTCCCCGCACCTAACAAACCATTTAGCAAAACTTCATGCAGAACATTACCGAGTACCAAAGAAACGATGTTTGCCATCGTTGATTTTTCTAACTTTTTGGCGTTTTACAGTGAGTGGTATTTAGGAACCATTGTGTTTGTGTTTTTTTGGCGTGATCAACGGAAGGTGCTGAGACGTTTTTTTATAGGATGTTTTTGGCACGTAGTTTAGGTGGGATATTATTATAACAATAAATGCATTTAACAAAGTATCCGGTTTTGCTCAGCTTTATCTATTAAGTCTGTAAGGCATGGCGTTTATATGTTATGGCGTTTTACGTTTTAGGGCATTTTTGTAGGCTAAGACCTTAAGTAAAACACATAAAAAACTGCGCAGTAATAAAATTGGCGTTTTGTATTTACTTGGCGTTTTATATATTCAATGGTGTTTTATGTATTAAAGAATGTTTACCCTTTTTACCCTTAATGAAGCGCGTCCATGTAATAAAATTGATGTTATTTACGAAAATGCCACCACGCCAATCTAGTCCATAGATTGTTTTCATCGGACGATCCGTAAGCGTTCTCACTGTTCTCACACTTTTCACCATTTTCCCTAAATGATGACCCTATATATATATATATATATATATTTATACATATATATAGGATTTGAGCTTTAAAGTAAACCTATGTGACCTAATTGGAACATTCATGAAACTTTGTTACTATTTTATAAAGTTATCCCTTTTGTGTTTACTATATATATATATATATATATATATATAGGGAGCCGCTAAAATAGAAACCATCCCTAGTTGTAAGAACCGCGAGAACCACTCCCAACCAATTAGACTAAGGGCTAATTTGGTCATTTCCTTAAAATGTCCAATCTCTCTCTCTCTTCATTTAAAGTCACCTGACTTTTTAACAGCTCTCTCCTCTCTCATCTTTCATACTCCATTTTAAATAAACAGAGATGTATCATCTCTCTCTTCACCACCATTCTCTCATCTCTCTGTCCAAAAATCCTCACCACCATTCTCTCATCCTTCTCCGGTAACCCTGTTCTGCGACGGCTGCTGCTCCCAGATCTGCAACGGCTGCTGTTCTGCCCCCATCTCTGTTCGTTGCTCCACCGATAACCCTGTTTTGTGGGGTGATTGCGACTGGGGATCCCCACGGTAGCTGTGCTGTCTCCGCCACACATGATCGTACCCCTATTGAGGGTTTCGTCGAAACTCCGTTGCCGGAGCATCGCGTTGTACACCCGTTCTACGGATTGAGGCACTAACAACACCGCTCGATTCTGTGACGGCGAGGATTTGACAGCGACGGTGGTGGTGAGTCAACCACACCCCCTGATCACTTGTGACGGCGGCCCCCCACGTTTCTCCGGCGATAGTGGTGAAGGTTGCCGGTGAGGATTAATGGCGACGATGGTGGTGGGTTTTTGACAGTGACGATGGTGTTTCTTGATTCTGATTGTATAAGCTGTTTGAAACAAATTATGATTTGTGTTTCTTTGATTCTGATTGTGTGAGCTGTTTTGAACACAAATTATGATTTGGGGGGTTGAGATTTTGGCAGTGATAGCTTTTTGATTTGTGTTTTCGAACACAAATTATGATTTATGTGTTTTGATTATGTCGGTTTTGGGTTTGCATAAGTGATTTATTGTTGATTTGTAGCACATAGTTTCTTGTTTTAATGTCCCTTTTTCATGTTTATACAGAACATGTTTGATCTTGGTGTGTTCATCTTCAGATTTTTGCTTGTTTCGTTGCATACTAGTGGTTTTGACTTTCTTGATCTTTGGGTCTCTTTTTGGAAGATTTGAACAGTGAACTATGTGGGTTTGATGTGTTGGATTTAGGGCAGTGATGATGCAAAAAAAAAAAAAAAAAAAAAAAAAAAAACGCATATTTTGATGACGATTGCGAGGCAAGGATGGTGGAGGATAGGTTTCTGAACCTGCAACCCCACTTTTGCAGCCTGTGATTATCGGAAAATTTGGGCCAAACCCAATTTTTTTCAAGAATCCACTCATTGTTTTGATTTTTGTTGGTGGGTTTTTATTTTTTTCCCCAGTCTATGATGATAGCAATCTATCTGAGACACCTACCGAGTTGCGATTTCTGGGTGCGTTCGTTTTTGTGTAAAAAAGTTTTTGTAAAAAAAAAAAGTTAAAACCGTAAACTTTCTAACGTAAAACGTAAATTTTTTAACGTAGAACGTAAACTTTTTAACGTAAAACGTAAACTTTTTAACGTAAAACGTAAACTTTGTTTTTGTAAAAAAAATATGAATTTAAAATAGTTTTTAATAAAAAAATTATGTTTAAAAAAATAACTAATATAATAATACAAAAAAAGTAATAAAAAATAATAAAGACAAAAAGACAAAAAAGAGTAATTTTACTAAACTGTCCTATTGAATTAAAATATTAAAAACATAATAAGACAAAAAATGTTTAATATTATTTTTAACTACTTTTAATCTCAGCCATCCATCTTGAAGATCTAGTGGTTGGAAAGTGGTTCTCTCGGTTCTTACAACTGGAGATGGTTTTCATTTTAGCGGCCCCCTATATATATATGTTACATGATTACCATTGTTTTCCCCGTTACAATATGCGTGCACCCCTCTATTATATATATATATATATATATATATATATATATATATATAGGGAGATGATTATGTGAAAACTATATATAAATGAGAAAACTAAAAAACTAACTAAAAAAGCCTAAAAAACATAACAATTTTTTACGATTTTTTTTTACAAAAAAATCGCTACATTTTATGTATAAAACAAACTTTTTTTTTTCAAAAAACAATTGTACTACACATGTGCATTATATGCTTCAAGTTAGCTTTTGAGTTTAGTTTAGCTTTTATGGTCAGATTTTTTTTGGGGGTTTAGGATTAGGATTAGATTTTTGAAGGGGGGGGGGGGGAGGGGTTAGGTTTTTGGGGAGTGCGGGTGGGGGTTTTAGGTACTTTTTTTTTGGTGGGGGGATTAGGCTTTTGGTGAGATGGTAGATTTAGGTTTTTTTTTTTTTGGGGGGGGGGGGGGGGGTGAGGTAAGGGGTTTAGGTTTTTTGGGGGGTGTCAGTGGGGGTGGGGCTTGGGTTAGGCTTTTTTCGTATTAATGCACACAATACATTTTTTTTTTAAAAAGGTTTTTTATATAGTAAATATAGCAATTTTTATAAAAAAAAAAATTGGTATGCTTTTTAGTAATTTTTTGGTTTTCTCGTTTAAATTAGTTTTCCAATGATCAATCCTGTATGTATGTATATATATAGTCAATTGCCCGGATAGTCCCTGTAGTTTGCCATTTTTTCATGTTTAGTCCCCACCTTTTCAAAATAGCATGTTTGTTCCTTGCGGTTTGCTCACTTGTTACTCATATGGTCCCCTAAGTGGATGACAGTTAGTTTTTCCTGTTAAATTGGTGTGAAATGACTAAGCTACCCTCGCTATAAAAAATAATAACTTAAAAAACATTAAAACAAATATATTTTATTGTTTAATAACTAAAGTGGACCCCACCTTTTTAATTTAAATATAACTAGGTTTATACCCCGCGCGCGTTGCGGCGCGCTACGTAGCGTTGGTTCAAGATCGCATTCTTGGCTTTCTTCATCTAAAGTGGATCGAGCGAAACCAAAATAAAAAATTTGCAGCCTGTTCCGGTGAAGATTCACAGTTCACCTCTTCATCACCGAACTCTTCTTTTGCGACCAAATACTTTTGCCAAACATACCCTATATCCTGTACATGTCAAACACACAAAAGCATTTCAAGTTTGTGCCAATTTGACTTTTGAGGTCAAATGTATAAATTTTGACCAATTGGTTCTTTTGACTTTATTATTTAAGGTTACCTTCCTTTGACACTTGCTGAATTCCAGCTTGCACTTGGAATATTTTGCAATCTATCATGAAGACCAAAGTCACTAAGAATCAAATTTTGAAAAATCAAAAGGTATAAATGGATAAAATTGTAACATTAGGGTGGCTCAACTAAAGGTAATATTATATTAACTTCTTTTTTTTTTTAATTTTAGACTGTAATGTAATACCTCATCGTATAGAATAAGAGTAGGTGGTTTTGGTAAGAAGAAAAAGCTCTTTTCAAGCGGATAAAGAACGCCATCTTCGACTTTTAACGATGACTTCACAGCGTAACCGTCTTGACAGCTACGGAATTTTCCGGGACTTGTGAGTTTTGTGCCTGATAAGCCTCTCAATACCATTGTAAACACTTCATAAATCAGTCCCTGTTCATTTTAAATATTAAAACCATCTAAGAATAAACGAAAGTTGGTGTGAAAGCTCATATAAGATGGCAAGATGGGCGAGACAAACGGATCGGTATAAGTCAAAAGGGGTTCGGAAAGAAGTCGAAACGGGTTTGGGTCGTTGCTCAAACCAGGTCAACTTGGACCGGCCCGCAAACAACTTGTTATCCATTTCTTGTTCAGTTGTATATGTAATGTGCTAAACATGTTTACAAATAGACTTTAACTTTAGGAGATTTTCATGCAGAATACACTGCGGATGACTTTCAATCTGTATGACCCGTTTGAGCCAATCTATTTAGTTAAATGGGTTAAATCCTTTCGCATGGCCCGTTAGGGATAAAAAAATATCCTAAACCGACCCTTTTATAGGTAAACGGATCAAAAGTATCACTTCTTATCATAGTTGTTAATAGCGTTCATAGCGAGCGCTACAGCGAATAGAATAGCATAGCGAAGCGCTCATAACACCTCCATAGCGAGTAAATAGCAGAATTTCAGGGCTTTTTTTTGTTCTAATATAAATAGCGATAAAATATACGTATACAATAGCTGGATTTTAGGTTTTTTGTTAAATATACGTATAGAAACACCGTGTTTGGATATAATATACATATAAAATATTTCTGAAATCTTCTTCTAGTGTATCGCTAAACATAAAATAGCGCCCACTATTTCATCTCTATCGCTACGTAGCGTATAGGTTGCTTGTCGCTATCATCCGCTATTCGCTATAACAACTATGCTTCTTATGTCCTATATAAATGAAAGAAAGGGAGACTGGCAATTCATTTTAATCACAGCAAGAATTTATAACTTACATAAAGAAATTACCTTATAAGTTGGTTCTAGCTTGTCCTTGTATTTGGTAGCGAAAAGATCTTCATTCATTGTCAACGTGCTTTCCACCACATAATCTGTTTCAAACTATGGCACACCAAAACAGATAATAAATACAATTTTTTTTCTCACAATAAAGCAAACCCAATCATCAGGAGCAATTGCAACATACCTGCAACACTATATGTGGATACATAGTTTGACCCTTACGGATAGGTGGATCGAGGGTAACAACAACAAATGTATGTGGTTGATTTGACTGCATTACAACACGGAAAAAACGTAAATAGAATATTCAGTAAACGTTTATCACTCACCATACCCAGATACCCTTTCCAAAACCTCTTTGTCTACCATATATTAGTCAAAAAATCATATGGTCGAATGATTTATTTATTTCACAAATGCAAACCCCCTCTTACACCCTTGACTAAAACGACTTGAAATCAAAGTCGACAATTAACAGACGAAACCAACAATAGCAAACCTTAATAACCTAATTACATAAAAAGGTTGATTCAAACAACAATCAACCAAAAAAAAGATCGAAACTTACCTCAATCGTTGGGAAAACTCTAACTAAACCCTAGCCGCCGAACTGGGGCACCAAACTTTAAAAAAAATAAAAACACTGCAAATGAATCTAAAAGTCACGTATTAACCACAAAATCAAAATCAAAGCTTATTATCAGATGTAAACATGAAAAAAATCAAACAAACCTTTCGGTAACGAAGCATCCTCTTTGGTCTTACCAACAATATCCATAGGCCCCATCTTTGACTCTTCAAATTCAACAAAAAACACACACATAATCATCAGATTTGAACCAAATTTCAACAAAAACACACAGATCCAAACAATAATTGAAAAAATAAGGATCTGAAAACTCACCGAGAAGTTCTAAAACAATGAACAGAACAACCACAATTTCCAGATCGAATTAGAACAGAAATACAGGGATCGGAGGCGTGAACGATGGAGCATGATGGTGCACGATATAGGGTTAGGGGAAACGTGAGCGATCGATTGAAGGACTGGCAAGTGTGTGGAGATGATGGCACAGCAATTGTGCTAGGGTTTTGGATCTGCGTGATATGTTTCAGTCGAGTGGAAACGAAGGGCGAAATAGAAGTGAGGAGAAAGAATGGCGAAATAGAAGTGAGGAAAGGGCATTATTGTCAAAAGAGTGGTGCACCGACATTTCCTTTTAAGATTATATAAATATATAATTACTTAAACCCCAGCCCACCCCCACCCTGTTTTCTTCTCCGGCCAAGCTCCGAGCCTCACTACCATAGATACAGGCGTTTTTTTCCGGCTAACATAATTGACCACATATGAGGCGTTTTTCCGGATCAACATCAACCTACTCCACCCTCCACCAGAGCTACAGGCGTCGATTAAAAAGATTTTTGTAAACAAATCTGAGGAATGGATGGATAGTATTGATGACTATGATTCAGAATATCAGCTACGCATTCAATTGGCTCGGGAGCTAGATTGATGGAAGGTTCACAATATCAGCTATCCAAGTCATCGTTTTCGGTGCCGGAGCTTGATTCATGGAAAGTACAGATGAGGTGTTGTGTCGACTGCCGGAGCTTGTTAGTGATGGTGGTCACCGCAAGAGGTGGTCTGACAGTCTAGTAGAAAAGGTAGTCTAGTGGATAATTGGTGTTGATAAGGTAGTCTGCTGGTTGCGACGGTGGTGATTGTGTCAGGTATAGTGATTGTTGTTGGACTGTTGGTTATGGATTCAAACGAAGGGAGGGAGAAGGTGGTAACTAGCGACGGTTACGGTGAGATTTGAAGTCTTGAAACAGATGATGGTTAGGTGATTTTGATGGGCTATGGTGGGAACGGTGGTGTTATGGTGATAATGGCTAAAGAGGGGTAGTGATATATAGTTGCAGACTTGCAGGTGGTGGTTTATTTGGAAGGAAGAAGAAGGGAGGGTGGGGTGGGGTGGGCCCACATGAGTTTAATTAAATTTCTTTTTTATTATTTAATTTTTATTTTTATTGGTAAGAGTATTTATGTAACTTTACATTCACTTAACTGAATAACTTAATTCTCATCCGATGTAGGGAACATACGAGTAACAAGCGAGCAAACCACAGGGAACAAACATGTTATTTTGAAAAGGTGGGGACTAAACGTGAAAAAACGGCAAACCACAGGGACCATCCGGGCAATTAACTCTCTCTCTCT
The DNA here is from genome assembly GCA_030545235.1 of Helianthus tuberosus. Lineage (NCBI taxonomy): Eukaryota > Viridiplantae > Streptophyta > Magnoliopsida > Asterales > Asteraceae > Helianthus > Helianthus tuberosus. The sequence continues at coordinate 92,460,199 of CM060444.1, forward strand.
CTCTATATATATATATATATAGGGTAAGGTTCATGCGAGAACCACCTTTATTGCGAGAACCGCGAGAACCAATGTAAACACAACCTAAAATAGCTAAAAAAACCTAACCCCACCCCCCCTCCAAAAAAAAAAACCTAACCCCCCAAGCTAAATGCTAAAAACTAAAACCTCCAAAAAACCTAAAAAAACCCTAACCCCCCCCCCCCCCCCCAAGCTAAAAAAAAAATTGTGTGTTTCTTAGCTATTTTTAGGCATTTTTTGTTGTGTTCACATTGGTTCTCGCGGTTCTCGTAATTAAGGGTGGTTCCTAACGGATCTTTGTCATATATATATATATATATATAGGGAGGGGCTCATGCGAGAACCACCCTTATTGTGAGAACCGCGAGAACCAATGTGAACACAACCTAAAATAGCTAAAAAAACATAAAAAAATACCTAAAAAAAACCTAACCCCCCCCCCCAAAAAACCTAAACCCCCCACCCCCCCCCCCCCAAAAAAAAAAAACCTAACCCCCCCCCCCCCAAAAAAAAACCTAAACCCCCCCCCCCCCCAAGCTAAAAAAAACCTAAAAAAAAGCTAACCCCACCCCCCTCCCCCCCCCCCCAAAAACCTAAACCCCCCTCCCCCACCCCCCAAAAACCTAAAACCCCCCCCACCCCAAGCTAAAATGCTAAAAACTAAACCCTCAAAAAACCT